>JANPWX010020150.1:2451814-2590144 GCA_024734555.1 Trochalopteron elliotii
CCTTCCTTCCGTCCTTCCTTCCTTCCTTCCTTCCTTCCTTCCTTCCTTCCGTCCTTCCTTCCTTCCTTCCGTCCTTCCTTCCGTCCGTCCTTCCGTCCGTCCTTCCTTCCGTCCTTCCTTCCTTCCTTCCGTCCGTCCTTCCTTCCGTCCTTCCTTCCTTCCTTCCGTCCTTCCTTCCTTCCGTCCTTCCTTCCTTCCTTCCGTCCGTCCTTCCGTCCGTCCTTCCGTCCTTCCTTCCTTCCAGTACCCATCTGAGCCCTCACCTTGTTACAGGGCTCCAACATCAGACCTTGTTCACGACCATCCTACTGCAGCTCCAGGGGAAAATGCTGACATGCATCTCTCACTCACCCTGGGCTGTGAGGAGTTTATATTGTTTTCAAAATAGGTTTTCACTACATCACTGGCCGGTCATTTTGTGTTTGGCCCTTCAGAGACCTTCCTTTCCCTGGCAAGATTTGATGATATTCTTGGTTGACAAGGCCATGAGTTATAGTCATAGAATCTTTAGGGTTGGAAAAGTTCTCTAAGAGCATGGATTCCAACCATTAACTGCCATATTCACCACTAAACCATGTCCCTAATCACCACAAATATACATTTTTGGAACACTAGTATGAATGGTGGCTTCACCACTTTCCTGGGCTGCCTGTTCCATTAAGAAATTTTTTTTCCTAATATCCAATTTAAACCTTCCCTGGAACAACTTGAGGCCATTTCCTCTTCTTCTTTGTTACCTGGAAAAAAATACCAAACCCCACCCCCCTACCCCAACTCATTTCAGAAGACTGTAAAGAGATATGATGAACCCAAATCTGGACCAGGATTGTCGGAAAAATAGGATCCCCTTCACCCTCCCTCCATGGTGCTGCCTGTTGCTGTCAGGACGAAAACAACTTAAAACTCCTAAGTTTTGTGGCAACTTCTGTCTGTGAATCTCAGGCAGGGATAATGTTAGGTTTAACTGGTCTCGACTTGGCTCATGCTCTCTCTCCTTCCCTGTATCCTTCCCAGCGTGGCAGGTGCTCCAGGGAGAGCAGGCACTAGTCACCTCACAAGCTCCAGGGATGCACACTTGTAAATCAGTAATATTGTGTCACCAAGCAGAGCTTTGAATAAGGCTCTAATTGTAGCATTTCTATGGAAGAACGACTAAATGAGTAGCTGGGATGTCAAATAAAGTGGAGATGATGAACATTAGGAAGTGTTTCTGGACAGGTGGGTTGAGGAGCACGGCTGGGTGGGTGAAAGGGAAAGAGCTGGGAAAGCAGTTGCTAAAAGGAAACTTTGTATGAAACTAAGGAAAATTCTATGAGAGATTAAAGTCCTCACAAGAACAAAGATGAGTAAAGAGCTCCAGACACTCAGCAGTGCTTCAGTTGGGTGTCTGGAGTCTTTGACAGAAGATGTGATTCATCAGCTCCCACACACACCTTTTTTTAAATATGCATGCTCATTTCAACAAATGTGAAATTTCCAGGAAAAGCAAGAGCGCAGCACACCCACACAGCCCTGAACAGCCTGGCGTGGGCACACTGGTGCCATGACTGGGACACCAGCCAAGCATGGCACAACCACTACACCATCTTCTGTTCCTCTCCCCAGGGGTGGGCAAGAGGGAACATCTCCCTCTTCTTCCCTCCCTTCCACTGCTTCCTTTGAGAAAGAGCTGGGTTGCCTCTTATCTGGGTTGGATGATTCATGTCTTGCACATATATGAGGGAAAAGAATTTAAAAATATGTATCCATCTCCTGTGGGACAGCTAAGATATGAGATTTGGTGGATAGATCAGTATGCCTGGAGATCCAGAAGGTCTTTGAAAACTCTCCGGGGAGTGCTGAGAGCCTGCCACATGCTGCAAAGTTGTCCTCTGCTATCCACAGTTTGTTTTTATAAAAAAAAACCCAAAACACAGAAAATGTTTCAGAGCTCATAACTGGGGGGAAGAAACAGTCACACAAAGACCTGATATGAAAAACATGTGGGATCAGATGTAGTAACAGCTGCCTGAATTTTCAACAATCTCATACATCAGCTTCAGCAGGTGAAAACTGGGCCCATCCATGATGACAGCTCAAAAAGCTAGTAACATCAGAAATATAAGTGTTAACATTTTTCTCTTTCAGAATATTTGACCAACATTGATATGAGCACTGAGCCCTCTCCTTCCTGTCATACCACTCAAAGTGTCATGATCCCGTAGAAAATACCAACTTCTCTACCTGTGTCCCTCATAATCCAGACACAGGACCAGTAATTTAAATAAAACAAAAAAACAAACCTTCTTGTACTTAATAAGATAAGTAAATATAGTTAAATACTCAGTCACTTTTATACTGCTTTATTCATGTTTGTATAAAGAATGTAATAAAAACTGCTATCAAAAATAACTGAAGCTTCTCCAGAGTTTTCATCTTCTTGAATTTCATGCAAAAATTAGGGATCTTTGGCTCAGAATTTATGTCTGACTTGCCACCAAGTACCATCACCTCTGTTGGTGAGAACAGCCTGAGTTATTGCTCTGGCTGTGAACTGGACTAGATGACCTCATAGGTCTTTTCCATCTTTGCTTCCTGAAACTCTATTAAAGGCCGCTGTCAAAATCCCACCTCAGTGTACACTGCCAGGAGGGGAGGGGACATTTCAGTTTGCAGTCAAAGCAAAAAACTGCTATATGCAAAATTAAATTTCTATCCTTCCTCCTATCCCAGCTGATAGGGGTGTGGATATAGATCAGCAGAGAAAAAGTTGAGAAAATTTTGAACATTCCTGAAAATGCTCAAAATAACTTGATGACTTTGACCCTTTTTTCAAAGAAAATGAGATATAGAGAAAAGTCAGAGGTTTTTTTCTTCCTATTGCCAATCTGGTTTACACCAAGCGACTGATAGCTGGATTATTATGTAGGACAAATACTTTCTTTTAATAAGAAAAAGAGATAAATTAGAAGAGATAATTGGTTTAAGCACCTGTGTTGTAAACTCAATATATTCACTGTGTACAAATCGTGTTGAGTGTGGCTGAGAGTTTGAAAGCTACAGACATGAGTAAGCCTGCCCTAATTTCTGCCTCCTGAGATGGGGCACAAAGTCAATACTGCCTTTTTATAAATCTGAGAGGATTAAATATCCTAAATACATACCTACAGTCAGACCAATACAGGGTAATATTGTCAATATAATATAGTAAAATATAGGCAGTTATTTTCTCATAGAATCATGGAATTATAGAATGGCTTGAGTTGAAAGGGAACTTGGGGAACATCCAGTTCCAAGTCCCCTCCCATGAGTTGGGGTAGGGGGGTGGGGTTTGGTATTTTTTTCCAGGTAACAAAGAAGAAGAGGAAATGGCCTCAAGTTGTTCCAGGGAAGGTTTAAATTGGATATTAGGAAAAAAAATTTCTTAATGGAACAGGCAGCCCAGGAAAGTGGTGAAGCCACCATTCATACTAGTGTTCCAAAAATGTATATTTGTGGTGATTAGGGACATGGTTTAGTGGTGAATATGGCAGTTAATGGTTGGAATCCATGCTCTTAGAGAACTTTTCCAACCCTAAAGATTCTATGACTATAACTCATGGCCTTGTCAACCAAGAATATCATCAAATCTTGCCAGGGAAAGGAAGGTCTCTGAAGGGCCAAACACAAAATGACCGGCCAGTGATGTAGTGAAAACCTATTTTGAAAACAATATAAACCCCTCACAGCCCAGGGTGAGTGAGAGATGCATGTCAGCATTTTCCCCTGGAGCTGCAGTAGGATGGTCGTGAACAAGGTCTGATGTTGGAGCCCTGTAACAAGGTGAGGGCTCAGATGGGTACTAGAGAGGTCTCTCATGAGTCACAGGCACAGCGATGAGGCTCTGTGTCTCACAACCCTGGAAAGGCTGGGCTCACTCATTAAAAAGTACAAGTCAGTCACACGGGCACATTAATTTGCCATGTTTCTATTACTACATTAAGCAGTATTGGGCAATACAGCTTTATGGATTAATTATAAAAAAAAATTGCTGGTGCATTTCAGAAAAAAATTGCATCTCAGGCAAGCAGACATTCCCTCAAACCATGTCTCAACTTCTTTTAGGTGCTAGTTTTTGGCCAGGAGTCCTTCCCAAGGGCAGTCAGGATGCACCCACGCACTACATGGCAATGGAAGGTTCAATACTGATGTGAACTGTTGCATGCCAGCTGGCCTAGGTGTCATGCCATGGACTAAGGCACATTTAATTTAATAGCATAGACAAAGTCACAAAATCAGCTTTTCAGCAGCCTAATCAGTTTGGACAGAGGGCTGCTCTGGCATGGCCGTATTGACTCTGGTTCAGAAGATGGCTCAACTGGTCCCGTCTCAGATCTCTGCTCAGGCTCCAGTGCTGTGCAGACACAGCTTTGTAGATCCTGCTTTCCATTTCCAGAACTAAACTCAAAAGTCAATGGTAATTTTCTTCAAAGGGTTGGGATGTGCCCTTTACCTTATGCCTTTAGTCTGTTTATTAAATTCTTGAATTTTTTCTTACAAATTGTGGACGCCACTTAAAGGCAAGACACAAATTTGGTTTGCAGTCCTGAGGACATCAAATACCAGCCCTGCTGAGGGGGAGTGAGATGTTTTTCATAGTTACTTGTAAGACAGAATCTGTTTCCTTGTACATACTGACTAAGTGCTGTTTTAATAGCTTTGACTTTTGGAGCAAAAACTCAGTGAGTTGTAATTAAAGCTGGTCATTTATTTTTAATTAAATCATTTTCCAAGGCAAAAAATAATAGTACACGCAGCGTTGCCCAAATCAACTCTTGTTGTGAAAATGTGCTGATTTCAGTGACATTTTTTATGGGAGTAAGTCCAAATGAATCATTTCAATCTTCTCCTTGCATTTTGATGTCAGAATGTTTCATTGCAAGAATATTGAAACATTTCATTTTAGCAATGCAGTAGGAAAAAGCTGTGGAGTGCCAAGTAATCTTGTCTTCATGATTTGTAAAGCAGAGATTTTAAAGTGACAAAAGATGGTGGGGCCCAAACTTGTTCCTATAAAGGCTGTTCAAGCATGATTTCCCCTGTGCTACATATATGGTGTCTTTTGATATGTCTTGAGGAAGCTGCAAGGAAAGAATGCAGGAGAATTACTGGAAGCCTGGAATTCATAATGAGAATTGAATTTTTATATAAGGAAAAATAATGAAAATCTAAATGAAAAACATAGAAACAAAAGAGAAAACAAAACCAAAAAGAAAATAAAACCAAAACCAAAACAACACAAAAAACCTCCCATAAAACCCCCAAACAATAACAAAAACCACCCAGAAAACCAAAACAAAAAAAAAACCCCAACCAACCAACAAAAAACCCCCACAAAAACAAAAACAAAACATCAACAAAAAAACCCAAACAAACAAACAAACAAACAACAAAAAAAACCCACACAAAAAAGCCCCAAGAAACAAACAAAAATTCAGAGAACAAAAAACTCACTAAATTTTCACTTTGCAAATGTTTCTCCTTGTGTATCTATGCTGGGGAGATTCTTTTCTTGGTTGGGGTATTTTTTTAATGCTGGTTTGTTTGCTTTTTTAATAGAAGCAAATAGAACCATTGATTTCAGAAGATAGGGAGCTACTCAGAAATCACCACTGGGCTCCAACTTTATGTTTTACCTGGATTCATTTTCCTACACAATCAAGCTTGTCTGGTGTCTTTGGTGATCCTCCCTGCCCAGCTCTGCCAGGAGGCTTGAGACTGTGTGAACCCCTACAGGTGTTCTTTTCTATTCTGCCATCAGTGAATGTTGCCCTCCAGTTTGCTGTGGTTTCAGTGGATTTTGTGTAACCAAGATGATTTATAGATGAGCAAGAGTCTTATAAAAGAGTAGGTAAAGAAAAACAGAAACCAATAGAAATTAATGGAGGTGAGTGACCTAAGTGCAGTCTTAGAAAACTAAAGAAAACTATTTAAACTCTGTAATTTAAAAGAGGTTATTCAAGGAGTGTTTTGAATTAACTAATCAATGAACATTAGGAATCTTAAATCACAATTAAATTTCATTATTTGTCAGCATTAACCCAAATGAGCTTGTTTTCTTTTTAGCTGCCATACTTGAAATCATTTGGAATCTAATTGGAAACACTGAAGATAAATTAAATTGCAATATTTACAATCACATAGGAAAGTTTTTTAAAAACAGTTCCAAATTAATTTTGCTGATGTTTCCTAATGCCCATGAAGTCGGTGGCTTGGGCTATGGCTATGGTCGAACATACCATGTGTTTATGTATCTGCAAATTACCTCTAAAAAGATTTGTCTCCCCTGGAGAGCTTCCAGTTTGACCTGGGATTATTTCAGCATCTCATATGGCTTTAGTGATCCATGTTTAATTTAGTGCTCCCACAGCTGTATCCCTGGAAGTGTCCAACTGGTGAGTCCAACCCTCTTTAATTCACAATGATATGAATCACACAGACCTGTGACTGAAGAGCAAAACTGGCCTTGGTGTTGTCCTGGAAGTAACATCAGGCAAGAAAGTTTTCTTTTTCTTACTGCTTTGTCAAGCCACCTCATCTTCTTGCTCTTTTTTACAAATGTTGACAAAATCAGAGATGAGAAAAAACTGACCAGGAAGAGAAGACACTGGAAAGATGGAAGCAGGCTTTGTGGTTGGCTGCAATCAGAAAGGTTTACAGTCTCCCCTTGCCCGGTGTCACTGGTGGAGCAGAACATCTGGTTTTGGGTAAGGGGAGATTTAAATATGCATTTCTGTCATGGTTGACTGGTTTGCCAGCTTGATGGGATAGTCCTTTCTGAATTTTCAGTTTATGAATATATAATCCTTTAAGGCATATGTAATAGGAAATTAATTACTTTTGCTCTTTGGGAGAACATAGTTAACATTTCTTTAGAGTTTTAATGCTTTCTTCCATTCTTTTGATTTTCTTTTCTGTCTATTTAATTTCAACAGTTTTTAATATGAATGGAAAGTCTATTTAAAATAGATAAAAAAATACCCTCATGTCTTTTTTTTTTTTTTTTTTAATCTAAATATGGATAACTCTTAGAAAAATTCAGATCTTAATATCACTAATGTCATTGTCCATTTTGACAGTCTACGGTACAGGGAATTTTATGCTCCTAAGTTTATTATAAGGAAGCCATTACTTACTTATTAAACGCATCATGAATTCTGCTATGAATAACAGTATGCTAATGTTCAAATAACTGCTTATATTAGCAACTAATGATCACCTCTAATAGTCTTGCTATATTTGTGTGCAAACCACCTTCCTATTTATGTACCAGCTACATTATGTGTCTGTTATTTGAAGCTTGCATTTAAATTCAACACACTTTCAAATAAGCAAATATATTTATTATGCATCCAGGTGCAAGAAGACACAAACTCATTTCACTAAGCTGGGCAAATGGTGTTTCATGTGGAACTGACCTCTATCATCTGGTAGGAACTCATGGACTGGGAAAGACAGTGCACTATCATGGCTGTACTGCTTCTCCAGGCAGAGCATGGTCTGCATCAGGCCATTTGAAGGGGGTCTGTGGGCTTAGTTTTCATCTCATTTTCTATGAGAAAGAGAAAAGCTGCAATGTGGATTAATGGTGGTGAAGTGGCTGGAGGCTCCCTCTACCATAGCATTGTCTTACAATGAGGAGAGACAGATTCACATATTGTGAGAGCCATTCATACCAGGGCACTGCTTTTGTTGCTGGTCCCCACCTCTGAAGATGCAGCTGATTAATGAATAATGAGCAGCTGATGATGAAAAGCCAGAGAGGCACCAAACTACTGCAGGGGTGCTGTGGAGGAGCAAGGCTCAGAGAGCAATGAAGAAAGACAATTATCCATGTTTTCCTTACTGTTACATTAAAGCTTTTCAGCATCTTGAATCACTTTAAATAGCACTGATAGAGCTTTTCAAGAATTTGTACAATTGTTATCCTTGTGAATTTCATGAGGAGAGATACAAGTGAGAGAAGAAAGCTCTGGCAGTTCCTGTGGTCTTGGAAACCAAATTCTATACATTATCTGTCTACAAGATTGTAGGAAAAATAATTTACTAACATCCCTTAACAAATATGTAATTTTGTTTTCTTTTTCTCCGTCTGTGAAGTAACAGAAATTGCCTTTGAATTTATGTTAAATCCCCTTATTCTAGATTTGGCTGGGGTAGAGTTAATTTTCTCCTCAGTTCCTGGTACAGCATATAAACACACATCCTGTTTAGCATAGTGTGTTTTGGATCTAGTCTGAGAATAATGTTGATTACATTCTGATGTTTTAGCTGCTGCTCAGCAGTGCTCACTCAGTCAAGGACTTTTCAGTGTCCAATGCTCTACCCATGGATAGGTACACATGAAGCCAAGGGTGTGCATGTCCCAGAGAGTTGGACAAAGGGATATTCCGTATCACAGAACTAATGTCCAGCATATAAAGTGGGGGAAGTTGGCCAGGAGGGGCTGGTCACTGCTTGGGGCTGATCCGGGCGTCAGTCAGTGAGTGGCGAAGAATTTTATTGTACATCACTTGTTTCTTTTGTGTTTTATTCCTCTCACTCTCTCCCTGCTTTTCTTCTTCATTATTATTTATTATTATTATTATTGTTGTTGTTGTTGGTATTATTGTTACTATTAGTGTTGTTGTTATTATTAATCATATTTTATTTTATGTCAAGAATTAGACTGTTCTTACCTCAATCCATGAGTTTTACCTTTTTCTAATTCTCCTCCACATCCCACTAGGGGCATAGGGAAGGGAGCAAGCAGCTGTGTGGTGCTTAGTGGTTGGCTAAGGTTAAACAACAACCCTAACAATTCATTAAATTGAGCATTTTATAAAATAATTATGATTCCTTTAAACCTAGTACTACATATTTATAATTCCTTAAGCATCACATATGTATAAATATATATGTATACCTCTTCAAATTTAGGAAAGGGCCATGTAACTTTGTCCTAGACTACAAATAAATCATTGTAATTGTGTTAAGATGCCTTGCCACATCAAGACAGAGGGTTAGGCCTCCTAGCAAAGCTGATGCTATTTGACTTTACCATTTTGAATCATTCAGTTTTGACTTTCAGGTTACACTAAAATACATCTTTAATATGCTAGACAAAATGAGCTGCTTAAATCTCTCACTGCAAGGCACTTCTCTAAATTCTCTAATATTTTTTGCTGGCTCTTCACTGCATCCTTGACAATTTTTCAGTATCTTTTCAAATGTGTTCTGATATCAATCTCACCAGTGCTATAAACAGAGGTAAAATCATCTCCCAATCGTGCTGATTTTGCATGCTGCCAAATTCCCTGCACCCACCTGTTGTTTCCTGTTTTTCTTACCAGTATTAAAGAATGGTTTCATGGATATCTCAATAAACCTTAAGGACAGTGATTTGGAACACAGTCATGGGAAAAAGTGCAAAGGCAGAATTCATACTTGGATTTTCCACTAGACTCAGAGAAACTATAGCACAAAGTGATCAAAGTACAGAGCTTTGGGCCCAGTTCCAGCATCACTGGAAATGCTCCAGAGTCTTCCTTCACCCTCCACTGCCATTTCAGAGAGGTACTGCTCTTCTATAGGTCTTGTGTGTATAGTTCTATATGGATGTCCCAGTGCTTCTCAAATGTTATTACCCTTCTTTAATAACTGCACTTGGAATTTGGATTCCCTGTTCACTCAGGAAACAGACAGAGGCTTCTCCAAGGCTGGTTTACTCCTCCCTACTATTATTTACTTTCTGTCTGCCATCTGGTAGCCTCACCTGCTACTTCTCAATTCTAGCCTTAGAAAGAAAAATGAAATCTTTCTCTGCTTACCTTTGCCAGGTCATCATCCCTGGTTTTAGGACCAGTAGCATATATTGCCTCTTTTTTTCTTTTTCCCCAGCTGAGCCCCAGTCTTCTTTGCTGTTCTTTAATATGAGTCATTTCACAAATCTGATCATTCTTGTCATCCTTGAACATTCCTTGCTATCAAACTAATAATTCCCCTGAAATCTAAACACAACAGTAAATTTCAGAGGCCTGTCAGGAAAAAAGCAGTAACAATAGTGCTATCACTTTTTGAACGGAAGACTCTTCTTTCTCCCTTGAAATGCGCACAAGTCCTCTTGGCTTCAATCTGTGATCTCAGTATTTAGAGGCATACAGTCAGATCCTGGAGTGAAAAGCTGCACTTGAAAAGTGTAAAGAAAGCAAAAATTTGAGAATTTCCCATTATGGGTTTTAATCCAGATCCTTAGACATTAATGACAGCATTTCTTTTTACATCAGGGTTTGTTGGACAAGGCCCAGACTGTGTGTAAAAATGCTGAGCATATCTTTTATTGAACATTTTCTTATTTAATGTGCCATTTTCTGATGTATATTTGATAAACAAATTTGTTACTAGAAGCGTTCTTGTTACCAGTGACATTTAAACACAAATGCAGATTTATATATGAGTAATTGTGTTTTGAATGTAACTGTGTGCATAAGTCAGCATTTTGCAAATGTTACAAAAATGTACAAGCCCAAGCAGAAAAAACTACTTGCCCATCTTCTGCTACATTTGATGTAATGAAAGGTAATTACCTTCTATTCACACATTAAAAGAACGCACTCATCTTGGATAAGACCATGATTGAAAGTCTGTTAAACTTAATGGAAGTCTTTCAGTTGTTTTTGGTGAAAGGTGTCTCAGGCTTTCAGGGGGAAAGGAAGATTTTGCAGCACTGATAACAGGTCTTTTGGGATTAGAAATGAGGGATTGTTATCACAGTGTTCAGGTGCTGTAGAAATGTCTCCTCTTCTGAAAGTCTTGCCTTTGGAACTCATCTTCTTGTTGCACTAAGGTAAAGAAAATGCTGTTGACTCAAATCTACCAGAGGTGAAAATCCAATCTCACATATGTCCTTGCCATATAAGAACATTTAGAAAAGAAATACATGTCCTTAAAATTATATCAATTCACCTTACATGACTAAGAAAGAGACCATTTCTAAAGGATATAGATTAAAATGGAAATACATTCAAATAAATGGATTCTTAGCTTGAAATAACCTTTACAGTAAGTGAATGGTCTATTTTGAAAGTATGATGGGTGTTCTGAGGGGCACTACTGTATCTTAATTTTATTTCATTGCTATAGAGAGTTTTCTCTGTTTATGAAAATGTTATGCAAAGTGAGATCTATGGATTTCAAAATGAGGAGGAGCAGGAAATTTTGTCTTAAGAAGACATTTGCCTTTCTATTTCTTATTATTCTTTAGTATCACCAAAGACCAGACCCAGAGACTCAAGCAAAGATGAGTTTTCCAAGGTGCCATATCAAACACAAAAATAAAAATCATTCTCTGTCTATGAAAGCTCTTATTTTGAATGAGTTAGACAAAGAATGAGACCCAGGAAGCAATAAAATGTCTTTTGTAGTGAGGGATGACAAAAGATCTGAACAAATTCAGAAAAAGGATTAAAGACCTTTATTGGGCAAATCTCAGCTCTACTCTCAATGGACTGATTTTATAGTAAATTACTTGATAAGCAGAGAAAAATTTAAAGAAGTGTGGCTGAAGATTTGGGTCTTCTCTGACCTGGGAAAAACACTGAAATGATCACTCAACCACAGTCCTGTGGTCATTTCTGTCCATCCCTTTTACACCCCAAAGCTGAGTTTTGCTGTTTAGACTGAACTGCTGTGTGGGTGCAGTGCAAAAATCACAGGTCAGAGAGGGCAAGGCCTGAGGTGTTACTTAGCAGCTGTGGCTCTTGAGTGGTGAGTCCCAAGTGTCTTCTTTCAAGATTGTGTGGTACTTTGCTGAGAAAAAACAGAGGTGCTTGCAGGTTCTTGGATACTGAGCTGTTGGAAAGATATTCTTGAACCAGTGACAGAGACAGGGATCTAGATTCCATAGAAACTGTCCAGTAATTTCACCATCCTTTTCCTGGATCATCCCTCACTGCTGCAAAAATCTATACAAGGGCTAGGAACTTAACTCACACATACCAAACATTTCTTTGTTGAAAATAATACAGGTGAGTGAAGTAGAGGATGAAACCAATCATGAAAAAACATATAAATCCACTGAGTCCTCCTTGATTTCAGGAAAATGTGAGGGCCTAAAAGGGGCTAAGAAGCTAAACTTGAGTATTCTGCAACCCCAAAATTCCAAAATTCTTACAAACCTTAGGGATAGTCCAGGAAGTGTGGAATCTAAAACACATTCTGATAGATTCCAGGTGCATAGAATGTGTGAAAGCATCAAGCATTTCTGCTTCTGGTTAAACCAGGAGACTCCCTAAAGGCTTTACAGACTGTCTGGTAAAATACAGATATTGCAAAGGTAGAGAACACAAATGGGTTTTTTTGCCACAACATTGCAAACTACAGAATTTAGAAAAATTGAGAGTTTCACCAGTGAATTTGACAGAAGAGTTTCCTGATGACAGTACTAGAAACTGCGCTGAAACTCTGCTTCTAAAGGTCTATATAATTAGGTCCATCCTGTTGTGCTGCTGCTCTGGGAAACTTCACAAGCAAAGACACACAATACTATAATTTCGACCAGTCATGTCATCCTTTTCTTCATGTGCAGGGCATGGGGTTTGGAATGGAATGGTTTTGAATGTCCCTTCCATCCCAAACCATTCTGTGATTTTTGACTCTCTGTCAGGGATGTCTTCAGGTGTGTAGCTCTAACTGGTCCCTTGCAGGTCCCTTTGCACCCCATTGCTTCTCTGTGGTGACTGCTGTGGGGCAGAAGGTCAGACCTTCCCAGTCAGGGATGGACAATGTCCAATAAAATATGGAGATTATTCTTGGCCTTCCTTCTGTTGCTGATGCATTTATAAAATATTTTTTGTTGTCTTATACAGCAGTAGACAGATTAAATTCTAGCTGGGCTTTGGCCATTCTAATTTTGTCCCTGCACAACCTCACTACATCCTTGTTGTCTTCCTGAGTTGCCTGCCCCTTCTTCCAAAACTCCTAAACTCTCCTGTTTTTTTCTTGAGCTCCAGCCAAAGCTCTGTTCAGCCAGTCTCCTTCCCTGCCTATCTTTTGGCACATTGGAGTGCTCCTCTATCTTTAGAATTTTCTTCTTGAAGATTATCTAGCCTTCCTGGACAGTTTTGCCCATCAGGACTGCCTCCCAAAGAGCTCTCTCAGCCAGGTCTGAAACCAGCCAAACTCAGTTCTCCAGAAGTCCAAGGGGCAGTTCTACTGACCTCTGTCCTTACTTCTTTGAGAATGGAAAACTCATGGTTGCTGATCCCAGGACAGCCTTCATGCACCACACCTCTAACCAGCCCTTCTCTCGTCACCGTTGGTGGCTCTAGTGAGGGTACTCCCCTGGTTGTCAGGATGCCAGGAAGGTCTCCTCCACACACTTTGCAATTCCTAGATTATTCCTTTCTTCTACGCTGTGCTGTGATTTAGTAATTGTGTGACTCCTCCCAGCTTCTTATAGAATATTTCGTCTGTCTTCCTCCTGTTTGGGTGGTTTATAACAAGCTCCCACCAGGAGATCTGCCTTGTTGGCGCTCCCCCGATTCTTACTCGGAGACACACAATCCTAATCATCAGCATCATAAAGCTCTAGACAACCAAAACCCTCTGTAATATACAGGGTTATTCAACCAGCTTTTTTTCACATCTGGTTTAAAGCTCTTCCAATGAACCCCTGTGCAAAGACCCTTTTTCCACTTTGGGACAGGCATAATGTGTGTGTGTCACCAGCAGGCCTGGTTCTGTGTTAAATGACCCCAAATTCTTCTGGTGGCACCAGGCCAGGCCAGCCAGGTGTTGATCTTGAATATACCACTCGTGCTTTTGATCACTTAACTTGTCATCCTAAGGCCCCTGAAGTCTCTCATGATTGCCATTGGTCTTTTTGCTGCAATTTCATTGATGCCCACCTATCGTAGCCTGCCCAGGAGACCGGCTAGCCCCTCTGGGGGGTAGTGACCTTCCCCAGCGAGTCTCCTCAGAAGAGGCAGGCTCAGCCTAGGTGGCGCTGATACCCCAAGGGGGTGAAGCAGCTCAGTTGTGAGATAGAGCCTGACAGCTCTTGCCAGGCGGAGCCGCTAGCACAGCTTTCCTAGGAGAGGTTTGTCCCAAGCGGCGTGGGAGAAAACTACAGGAGCCAATGTCGAACTCCAGGGGCCTTCTTTATTATCTTCCAACCGACTTCCTGAAGACCCTGAAGCAGCTGGCCCCCAGGTTTTATGCTCGCAAAAGGGGCGGTGTAGGACAGAACAACCAATGAGGTTGAGGATTGAAAACTTGACCAATTAGGGAAGGGATCCAAAACTAACCAGTCAGGGAACAGAACTGAAGTACAGCTTAACAACCAATCATTAGCAGGGTAATTACCATATCAGGAAGTACTTTAACTACTTAACTATGACAACAGGGATTGGTTGACTTCAACCGACTCGGGATTGGTTCATTCTCTCAAGCACTTGTTATTCTCCAGGGAAATGCTGGGCCTACCGTACCACCCTCTCTATATCTCCCTCAGAGGCCTGGGCCTCCACACCCACCTGGAGAAACAATAGTAAATAATGACCTGAGGGCCCTAACAAAGCAGGGCTTTCTTCTTTACATCCTTAACCAGGCCAAAGGGAGGCAGCAGCTCCCCAGGGAATAGGCCTGGTCTGCACATTGAGCCTTTTCCCTTCAGAAGGGGTCTCCTATGAGAGTGATCCATATTTTTCTTTGTGGGACAGTTTTGGTGCAGGATATGGGCCTGCTTAACATCAGTGACACCTCCATGCTGGGTGAGCCATCATAATTTTTGTTTTTTGGTTCCACTGGCCGCACCTCACACCCTTTGGGCCAGAGTGCCTGGGGAAGGGGAATGATCTCTGATGAGACATTCCTGCTGTCACTGGAGCTTGGCAGCTGCTAAGGCATACATGTATACACATATAAATATATATATCAGGAGTGTGTATATCTATCAGGAGTATATCTTCACATTTCTAATTGTGTGCTTCAAAATCTTGCTAACATTTTGTCTAGGGCAGAAAAGATAGGTGCTGCAGTTTTAGTAGATGAGTTCCCTAGAAACGAAAATATTAAAATAATGTTTCATAAGAGACAGGAAAATTCTGAGAAGCACTGTTGTTAAATTTATGAAATCTCCCATATGAATCCCGTCTGAATAAAGTGGCTTGTGGGCAGGCAGATATTAATCATCATGCAAGCTTTTGAAATAAATGCACTTTTGATGGAAGGTGCTCAAAGTTTTTCTGCACTTCTTTGCAGAAGGTGAGGGAAAAGAATGTACACACATTAAAAAAAAAAGGGAAGTTCTGGGAAGGGAATGGAAGTTCTGGGAAGGGAATGGAAGTTCTGGGAAGGGAAGTTCTGGGAAGTTCTGGGAAGGGAAGTTCTGGGAAGTTCTGGGATGTTCTGGGAAGTTCTGGGAAGGGAAGTTCTGGGGAGGGGAGGGGAGGCGAGGCGAGGCGAGGCGAGGCGAGGTGAGGCGAGGCGAGGCAAGGCAGGTGCTTGGACAAATCTCCCTGGGATATGGGACTTTTCCTTTCTAAAAATGCAATTTTAACAAGATGTGTACTTTAAGATTTTTACTCATAATTCAACACCTCCAGCTCTCTGCTTTTCTCTGAATTGCCTCTACTTCTTCAAAGTATTTTTGACAGTCCTTGCTCAAGAGCAAACCTACAGTCTCAGCTGTGGCTGTCCTCCTGACTTGTACGTATATATAAAGAAGATAGAAATATATACTTCTTCCTGACTTTTTTTTTTTTTGGGTGCAAAAATTGCTCAAATTTTTGGGTCAGGAGGTCTCAGAAATAGCAACATAAGCAACATTTTGAAACTTTAACCAAACTGTGGCTCAGTACCACAGTGTTCAGCCTTGCAGCATTTTAAAAAGGTGCTGAGTGAAGTCCACAGCATTGCAGCAGCAAAGGGGCATCTTGCTAGCACAATAGTATAGGAGTTAACTTATTTATTCCTCTTGGAAGCAGTTTCCAGGTACCTCAAGGAGGAAAGTGTTGTGTAGGAATAGCCTTGGTTTGGTCTTTCCAAGTCTGGATGGAAGAAGGAATGTTTTGGACAATAGGAGAGAGGAAGGGTGAAAGGAAAATGCCCAAGCTGGCTGATGGTTATTTGCTTTCTGGTATGGTGGTGTTTAGAATTTGATGCAATTTGTTCAAAAAGCAAAGGAGATGAATTGTAAAGTTTCCTTTCTAGAATGTTTGTAAGTAGTAGGTGAGGTTTTTTTCTCAGAGTTCTGGGTTCAAGCCCATCAAGTAAGGAAATGAATGTTATCCCTCTGTTCTCTAGTGAACATTGTAGTCATCAGTCTGGGAGTAGACATGCAGTGGTGTTTTGTTCATTCTCCTGCCAGTCATACCTGTTCCTCCAGCTCTGTCCCCATGGGCACAGTGGAAACCAAGGTGTATTAAGTTATACACAGAGAGAATATAAGAGAGTAAGGGCCTTTTGAGTGCAGATTCTTTGTCTGAGGCCCCAAGTGCTGCACCCTTGGAGGTCTGGTTACCTGTCAGTGTCTCAAAGGTCATGAAACAAGTCGAAACAAGCCACAGGGATTCAAAATCACAGGCTTCAGCTCTGATGTCCCTTTCCTTCATTTGAGGGAAACCTGTCCCTCAAATCACAAAATGTGTAGTCCAGAGCTGTACGATATTCACATATTCTGTGCCTTGGGAAAGGGATAGAATCATAGAATCACTAAGGATGGAAAAAATCTCCAAGATCATCAAGTCCAACCTTCAGCCAAATACCACCATGCCCACGAAATCACACCATGAAGTACCATATCTACTTGTTTTTTGAGCACTTCCAAGGATGGTGGCTCCACCAGTTCCCTGGGGATAGATAAGGTGAACTGAGCTAGTGGCTAGATTTCTGCATATGCCTTTGTTTTCATAGCCATGTCACATCACAAACAATGTTTATTTTCACATCCATTATTCCCTCTAGATTTATTTCAATGTTACAGCTTGCTTTCAGCTTTTCCTTCCAGCTGCCTTTGTGTTTCAAATTGTCTTTCTAAAGATTGATCTAATTTTATTATTTTCTTCTCTTATTTCCAATTTCTCTAAATCTGCCAATATTATTGCTCTTCCCTGACGTGGCTCACTAGTCCTCCCAATTGAACATAATCTGTAAGCTTCATTAGCGGGCTGTTTGCTATCTCAAACAAAGGGATGATTATTTTGTTATTTTCTTTTTTACCAAGTGCTCTGTACACCCCCATCATTCCTCGCTGAGCCATAACCCATCTTTTGCGTCTGCTAAAGCTGGAACCAAGCAGCAAACTGCCTCCCTGCCACTCCTGTAGTAGGACATCTGTACCTTGTCAAAGCCCTTGATGTTACCATGCGTCAAGGGAAAGTAATGCAAGAGTGAAACTTGTCAAGTTTGGACATGTAACTTGGGGCTGTACCAGGATTAATTATGCCTTCTGCTGCTTTTACACACTCATGTCATCAATAAATTCTAATAAACAGGAATAGGATGTTCTTATTCATGTCATTCCAGAGGAATTAGAACACAGTAGTGTTATTTAGCAATGCAGATGTTTTATTATTGTGTTGTTTATGTGAAAGTGGATATGACATGAAGAGGTATATCAAATGAGCAATAGAGAGAAGCGAGCTGTGCTCCCTTTTTGATTATGCATATTTATTCATACTGCAGAAGTTACTGCACGTAGCAGTCTTCTAAAATGGATTGCTCGGGTTGGAAACGTAGCCTACTCTCTTCCCACAGGTCCCCCCCCCTTTTTTTTTATAAAGTTTAGTTATGTCAATACTACCTTTGTACAGTATTTATGAGTTCCTTCTTTAAATTACACCTTAATTGGTTTAGTCACCACAATTGCAAAACAGGAACCTAATCACCAGAAGCTAAGTAAGCAGAAAAAAAATAATGATTTGGAGCTGTCTGTCTACTGCTGCCGAACAGACACACTGGGCACGGTTTAAAGCTATAATTGCATTGTGGCACTGGCTTGCTGTTCCCAGCACATGCATAATGTAGCTCCCAGTTGTAGACTGCCACATATCCTGATGTATTTACCCTCAGATGCCAGTGGAGCACATGCCACCCACAACTGCTGCTTCCCAACAGTGTAAAACTGTCACACTTTCAATTAGATGCCCCAAAGCACTTTATTGCCCACTGGAGGGTATAGTCATATCTTGATGGAGGAAGATTATGGTCTAAATGCATCCAGAGTAGTTCTCTGCAGGCTGCAGCAGAACTACTTTGGGAATGAATTTGGATGGATTACGCCATTCATTCTAGTAGTCATAAAACAGGGCTATGCACTGCTTCTTTTTGAGGGCACAAATTCTTGACCACAAACATTTGGGCTGGTACATGGTCTTATTACTTCCCTGAAGGCTTCCACAGCTAGTGAAACAAAAAACAGAGCTGGAGGCCTTGCTGCCTGCCTGTACGTCTCTGCAACTCTGTGTTGCTGTGCAAACAGTCACTGCAGAGACAAACTCTGCCTCTGCAGACCCAGAGCAAATCTGCCCCTAGACTTCATCTTCCTTCACCTCTCAGGTTTGTCTCTGTGCACCCTGCTGTCTGTGTACAGAGCAGTTCATACAAACCTTCATGGCCATCATTTTGGATAAGAAAAATTATTGTATTCAAGGGAACTAAAGAGGTACTGGACTCCAGCAACCCCTCCTAAGGCAATGTTGTGCACCTTTGAGCCATCTCACAAATTCTCATGTGAAAGGCTATGGGCATGTGAGTGGATAGGCACCTTTTAACATGTGAGCAGTAACCCTGGCAGATGAGTAGAATTTTGTTAAGTTAATGCAACTTATATGACTAAGTCTAAAACTTTAATGGACAGAACAAATAGTCTGTGCCTCAATGTTGAAAGTTTCAGCATCTAGCCGAAGAGGGAGAAGACAATTTGGAGAAAGGATAAAAGAAGGATGTATTAGTTCTTATCATCTAGAAATGCTAGTCACACTGAAATGAAACCTGCTGAGGCCAGATTCAACGGAACCCATAAACAGATGTGTGATTTCTGGAACAGGCAGTTTATTCACCTGTACAGCTGCTATTTAAGATTTACATGAGTGGAAACATTTTAAGTTCCTCAAAGGGAATTTCCCTTGTATCCTCCTCTAATGACAGGAATGGCTCAGTTCCCATTTTGGATATCTAAACAAGCGTATGCACATCTGTGTCTACATATAAGAGTTTCCATGTGAGCTCCATGTCTGAGCTCCCACTGGAGTCAGTGGAGATTTGAGTAAAAATTTGAGAAAACCAGAGGCATTAGTCTGGTCCACTGGTAAATGCCCACTTCACAAAGAATGAACTAATTTTTAGTGTGCCTTTTCCTACTAGATCTCAGAGAAAACAACCAGAGCTATCCATAGATATGTACACCTTGTTTTCTGAATCTGTAGCTACCAAAGATTTTTTTCAAGTTTTAACTTTACCTTTAACTATTTTTTTTTATTATTTTATTTTAACCCAAGACAGCATTTGTTCATATAGTTTCCCTGTGGTGCCACAACTTTGCTTCAGTAATTAACTTGTCCAGCTGAGCTGTGTTTTACAGGGTTCGTATTGCTAGTGTACTTAGGAACTTTGCTAAGCCAGAGTTCAAAATACATGCTTCAATTGTTTACAAGATCAGGACTTTGCTTAAATAAATGTGTGTGTTAATTTGAGCCTAATTGGCTTAATATTAACACCACATGACTATTAAGAATCGATTTAGTTTTAACACAGAGCGTCACGTACACATCTAATTTAGAAAGCCCAAAGAAATTGAATGCAAACAAGTCTGAGAATGTAGCAGTGAAGTTACAAATTTAAACACACAAGAGCCAGGGTACAGAAACAGTGTGGATCTCCCAGCATAGCAATAATAATTCAAACATACTGTATCTATATAGTATTTTTATTACCAGTCAGACTATTAAATGCATACTTAAATCTATGCACGATATGCAATGTGGGCAAGTCTATTGTTCTTCTGAAAACTATAGCTTTTTCATTTCCTAATTGCAGTTTCATGGCACTGCCAAGGTTTTGTGTTTAATTTATATAGAGATTTCTCTGGTTCTCAGAGATGTTAATAGAATGGATTCACAAAGACCCCTACTATAAGGAAGGCAAGGCTGGTAAGAATGCTATTCATCACACCACCTTTCATCAGCAGGATTAAAAGAGTTTTTATCTACATTTTGCAAAAGGGAATAGAGTCACAAAGTGATGACCTCATTTACCTACTGCTGAGCAGCAGGCCAGTGGAAGCACTAATAATAAAATCAAGGCCACCCAGGTCCTAAACCAATGCCTTCAGTGAGGCGCAGGACAGGTTATGAATCAGATATCTATATATACTGGGATCTGACTCTGCAAGGACAATATAAATGTGCAGGGCCAGAATGAAGGCAGGTCTGCTCCTAGGACCCGCTGGTTTCAGTAAATATAGATGTAACCTCTCAGCCAGACCAGTTCCTTAGGTGCAGATCCAGTGTTTATACAGTGCATCAAAAGTGTCAAACATCTGCCTGCATGGATCTCCACATAATTAATAATTGACAGAATTTCAGCTTTCTTTTGAAGCTACCCCTTGTTTTTTGCTTTGTTGGAAAGCAACAAGCAAGAAAGCAAACAAAATCTTTTCCAAGCATGACATAAATGAAGCTTTTACATTGCTGTAATCTCAAATTTCAGCCTGTCTGGATGTCAAAAAACTAGGTCCCTTACCATTATAGTTTCATGACCTGGCACCCATTAGCAAAACATCTAAAGACATATCTTACCCGATTTGTGCAGTAACAGCAACAGCTTTCTGGAAATCCAGGGAACTGAGCATGAGTCTAGTAAGTCCTAAAAAAGAACAGAAATTGTAAAATGTCTGTTTGACCACTACAAAGAACTTGCTCAGGGCTTCTCAAAATTAGATGGAAAAAAAGGAATTGTCATTCCAAAGCTGAGGGCCAACCCACAAGTTACCCAGAGAGCTCTGAGGCACCTTCAAACATTGCAAAGCAGATATTGCACAGTCCCAGAAATCCCTCGAGTCAAATATCCCACATGCTTTGCACCATAAGACATGGCAATCTTTGCACCATAAGACATGGCAAACTCTTCTTAACAGGTACAAAGTCTTGTATGACCATCAGGTGCCTTGAATGGGGCCTTCAGTGGTCCATCATTTGGAGATCAGAGAGATAGGGTTGCTGGTATTGATATTGTTAGTCACCTTTCCTTTGAGTTTGTGAATCTGGAGGTTTAATTTGTTACTTGTGTTTTTGTCCCAGTCTTTCTTAGTGAATGTCATTGAACAGATACCTTCACTTGCTTCATTCCACACGTTCATGCCACATGTACTCTGGTCTGAGGTTAGTGCATGCCAGATGGGGCTAATGTGCTAAATGGCATCAGGGCTGAGGCTTGGTGCTGTACTAACACTGTGATGGACTTTCCAGACAGGTGTTCAGTTGCACTGTTTGGATTAAACACCATGAAATTGCATTTACCTCATCCAGATGCAGAGAGGAAACTGTGTGTCTCTCTGGGGGGATCTGCATCACTGGTAGAAGGAGTTATCCTGCTCCTCCTGCTTTCTGATGTGCCTCACAAGTGTGAGCAGAGGGTTGGACTAAGAGCTCATCAGAGGAGCTCCATCTGGCTGGTATACAGGCATGGGCTCAGACTCAAGGGGAGATCAGAGCATCTCCAAAGCCAAATAGTCTATCTATTATCTTGCTCAAGCTTCCTGAGCGTGTGACTTGGTGCTGCTCCAGAGTGGAGCAGCTGAGCACTGCAGAACACTCTGGGCAGCCGTTCTTCAGCAGAGCTGCTGCAGTGCCAGGGGCCAGTGCAATGTTCAGAGTAGATTAGCTCAGCTGGCAGGGGTGCCAACTCCTGGGCTTCAGCAACCCAAAAAAACCAGCCTGTGTGATTGATGTAGCCTAGACTTCACTGTTGGAGGGATTGGCATCTAGTTCAGGATGGTCGTATGAGCTTCCTCTGAAAGTTCCTTCTCACTTCCTTAGAGGCCAGAAGGACCTTCTGAAGACTCATCTCACCCTGAAGAAAAGGAATGTGAACCAGTTTATGGAAAGGACTGTCTCTACCTTGCTTATAGGCAGATACAAAATAGCTTTGTCCTATTACACAGTGGGTAACAAAGTGATATGAATGCCACCTTAATCAGGAGTCAAATTTTACAACTGAGGGAGTCCACTGCAGTCACCAAATCTGTGTGCTTTGTCTAATCATGAGGAGCACATTGCTTTATTTCCCAGAAGCCAATGGTTAACATTTTGATATGCATTTCCATCTGCTTAGTAGCCCGAAAAGAGTAGGTAACTATCACAACCACCCTTGCGCCATGACTCTATTTTGGTCAGATTTTCAGACATTTCCTAGCAAACAGGTTACAGTTTTAAGATATGAAGGTAGTCCATAAGTTCAGTCTTGAAAATAGGGAGAAAGAAAAAAGTAATAGGTTGTCAGCTGTCTTTAAAAAGGTGCATGCATCAGGAGAGAAAATAAAGACACTATTGCTGTGCATAGGAGACTTCAGAAGCATTCAGATAATACTTACATCTGCTTTAATGATTCCAGTTAAGATGTCATTTTCAGCATTTACCTTGCAGCATTCCAAAGCAACTACAGTTATGTGCTCTCAACAGACTCAGTGCTAGTCTCAGATAGAAGAGGAAAGAAAAAAACACCCTAGGAAAAAGAGGAAAATTAAAAGTGCCATACAGTATGTTTCAAAGAACAAATTCCTTAGGAAATTAGGAGTAATTTCGGGGCCACCACTGCTGGAGAGAAATAAGTTTTATGAGAAAAGTAAGCAGCAACAAAAGGCAGAAGTAAAGACAGACTCATTACAAGGCTTAAAGAGGAACAGGGAAATATTTAGAAGCAGGAGCGCTGGAATCGGTGCTCTTCTCTGTAAGACCCTGCAGAATCATGTTACCACCTTTGCCTTGCATGGTTTGTACCACCAGGAGCAGTGAAGCTGTGCTCATACCAGCTCTCCAGAGCTTGGGTTTGCCTCCACAGGAGGAGCTTTGTGGGTGCAGCTCTGGGCTGGGGTCTTGTTTGGGTTCATTGTTGACACAGCTTTTCTCTGTGGCCTTGGGCAAGCTGCTTAAACTGCTTGCTTACTTTGACCAGAGGTTCTCTTGACATGTGCTGCGGTGTGATTTAAGCCCTTCCGTCCTCCGCTCAGCTACAGATTATCTCTCCCCAATGGCCAGAACCACAAGTGCAGCCTCACTTCAGCCTCTCTAGCTCACATCTCAGCAACTCACATTAATTCCTCGCAAGCCTGGTTTGCTCTGCAGTGCCAGGGTTCAGACATGGAACCTCTGTTGCAAGGGGAATAATGCCTGGAGAAAAAACTATTTGGGAGCCAAAGGCTGCATGAGTTGGATAATGCTGTTTTAGAATCATAGGTCTGTTAAGGTTGGAAAAGACCTCTAAGATCATTGAGTCCAATCATATATCTTGGAATCACAGACTCATTAAATGATTTAGGTTGGAAGGGACCTTATCAACCATTTAGTCATAACCTCCCTGCTATAGGCATGGACACCTTCCACCAGACCAGGTTGCTCCAAGTCCCATCCAGCCTGGCCCTGAAAACTTCCAAGAATGGGGAATCATCAACTCCAACCATATCTGGTTGACTTAAGTCTCTCATCTGCAAACCCTCATGGGCTGAGGATTGAGGATAACATCCCATTTGTCAGACTGCTCTCCACACACCAGAAGAGTCTTGATAAACTCTGTACAATCAATGTAAACCTTAAGGGAATCCTGGAGCTTGTGTCCCTTAAATTTGCCTCGTACCATTCATGAAACAGAGTTGAATTGAAACTTGTCCAATTTCTGAGTCATCTGTTTACCCTTCTATTTCACTCCCATAAGATCCCACCTGGAGTGCTGCATCCAGCTCTGGTGTTGTCATGAAGGACATGGACGTGTTGGAGTGAGTCCAGAGAAGGACATGAGGATGCTCCATGGGCTGGAGCAGCTTTGCTATACAAAAAGTCTGGGAGCAGGGGTTGTTCAGTCTGGAGAAGAGAAGGCTCCAGGGAGAGAATTAGTGCCTGAAGTGGTTACAAGAGAGCTGGAGAGAGACTTTTCACAAGGGCATGGAGTGACAGGACAAGGAGGGTTGTCTTTGTTATAGAGGATACATAGCCAATTTAATATAAAGCAATTTTATTTTGCCATTGAAACCAATCTGGGACAGTCACACTAAAAGAGACAACTCCGATCCTGGGTATCGAGGTTGGGTGAACGCGGGGACGACCTCCAATGAACCGATCCCCTTCCATTCACAACACTCATGTTCAGGAAACAGTTTTTATACAGTTTTTTTTTCCCTTGCGGCAAGTTCATTGTTAGTTTTTGTCCAACACGCATATTCATATACTTTCTTTCTCTTGCTGCTAGTTTTCAAAACCTTTTCAGGCACAGTCAAGGTTTTGAATCGAGTTCCAAGAATTTGGCATTGGGGTGCTGATACGTGACATCTCCAGGTCTTCCTATCTCAGATCCATATCAGGTGTCGATCACCAGAAGAGTAACCGATCCACCCTGATAGATGAGGCATCTCCTGTCCAGCCATTTCTTTTCTGTAGTAAATTTGGACTTCGCCCTGCTGTTGTTTTGTATTCTTACAGTTGCAAATTAGTCTCTCTTTCCAGCTGCCAGAAAAGTTTCTACAGTTTTTAGAAACCCTAACTTGAAACACAATTTTATTTTATAACATATACCACACTTAGCTTGAAGCATGAATTTATTTTATAACATATACCACAGCTTCAAACTGAAAGTAAGTAGGTTTAGATTAGATATCAGGAAGAAATTCTAAACTGCTGAGATGGTGAGGCCCTGGCACAGGTTACACAGAGAAGCTGTGGCTGCCGCATCCCCAGAAATGTTCAAGGCCAGGTTGCATGGGGCTCTGGGAAAACTGGTCTAGTAGAAGGTGTTCCTGCCATTGGCAGGAGATTGAAATTATATGATCTTTTAGTCTTCTTCCAGTCCAAACCATTCTGGGATTCTGTGACAATTGAATCATGGAAATGGTTGCATTGCTGTTGAGGACTATCTTTTCAGTTGTGAGTTTCTAAGAAGAGAAGACAGGAGATGAGAGGGTCATTCTCTTTTTTGTACCACGGAAATAAGGGGCTCAAATGCTTTAAGGTGCTTCTCTGTATCCAGATAATAAAACAGATGAAGGAGGTGGTTTCTTTATTGAAACATTTCCTTACCCTGTACCTCTTTGAAGAATTCATTTATAATCAGACATTTTTGAAATTTAAGTCCTATGTTTATGGAGTAAGTGTAATAGCTGAGGTTAAATACCAAGGGACTCCCTAGGCTGTGGAGTCATTAATGCTATCCTGCTGCCTGCAAGACACACTCCAGCTACAGAAATATGTGAAATTCGGAACACCAATTTCTTTTCTTTTCTTTCTTTGGATCCCTTCCAAATTCACCTCTCTCTTCTCTCTCTGGATGCAAACCAAAGACAGTAGATGATGCAGTGTGTATCCTCAGGAGCACCTCTGCAGATTAAACGCTCGCAGCTATTGTGCATCCAAAGTCTCTGATGAAAAATCCTTTCTGTGACAGAGGAAAATTCAAAATCTAAATACAAAATGGAGCCAAATTACCTACTCTTGCTACAGGAAGTCCAACATATCATTACAAACTGCTTTACTTGAGCATGTCCCATTTAATGTGCCTGGCATGAAAAAGTAAAAAAGATGAGAGAAAAAGAAAAAGACAGAAAACAAAAGAAAAGAAAAGTAGGGGTTTTTGTTTGTTTGTTTGTTTTTTAATCTCTGGAGCAGGTAAGAAATGGACATTATAATTATTGGGGTTTCCAGATTCTGGTCAGGACTGTGGGAGCCAGAGTTTCATATTAAGATGAGATAAGGGGGTCTGAGCCACTGAGTTTCCCCTGGAGTGGCCCTGGTAGCTATTTCAGAGGCAAGCACAAGAAATCCTGCAAGAGGCAGATATGGAATAACTGGCCTACAGGGAAGTTTCTTCCTCAGCTTCATTATTTAGAGGCTAGCTAAAGTCTCTAAGCAGGAGAATTTATATCCTGGGACCAAGCAGTGCTGAGAAAGAGCTCCTGGTCTCTGTCTGGATTGTGAAGTGGCTTCTCAGGCAAGAAATATCCTGGGAAATCTCTTTGCTGTCAGAAATCAAGGTGTGGTCAGGTCTTCTGGAGTGTGCACAGTTCTCCAAAGGAGCTCAGCACTTCCAAAGGATCAGGGTGGGTCTCCTTATGGCTCTGCAGAAGGGGCTATGATAGCTCCCATCTGTGGCTGGCTGCTCTGAAATACAGAAAATGGGAATCTGGCATCAACCTGTCCCTGTTCAGCTTTCACCGTACCATTAAGGGTGAGCTTTGAACTGCAGGTCCCTCATTTCCCATGACATCCTGAGTCAGGAAACTCTCTAAGGATGGTCACTTTGACAGGTAGAACCTGGAACTGGAGTGGGTGCTGAGGAGAGTGGGAAGCACAGAGGAGACAGAAGCGGGGAGGAGATACGAAAATGCTAAGGATGGCCAGCCAGTGACATGAGGGAAATATTTTCTTTATGAAAGAAAATATTAAACCAATATTATTTTCTTTTTATATTTAATCAAAAAGAGATTTTCCAAAACTATTTGTAATTGAATTTTTGAGAACTTGGTGTATAGCTAAATGAGTATATTTAAATCAATTCCAAATGTCATCTGCTTGAACTAAGTGAAGACATCTTTAAGAAACTATTTTCTTCTTGTCTTCATAAAATAAGACAGAAAAAAAAACCAAGTAAAAACTGAAATGAAGTAACAAATGAAACAAAACAAAACCCCCCAGAACAGAACGAACAAATAACTTTCCTTCTTCCCTGAAATTAACCTCAAACACAATCTTTCAGTACAACAAAAAAGTTCTGCAAGTTCTGCAAAAGTTCTTGACTAAAGAACCCATGTTTTTCTTGGGAAAACATGTATAGACAAACTTACACAAGCCAAACTGATAAATACAATTGGGCTGCTGTGTGTTAACTCAGAGCTGATCTATTTAATTTCAAATGTGCCACAGGAACATATGTGTGCAGTGAGTGCTGGCTACCACCTGCCATAACTTGCTGCATCTCCTGAATTGCAGCTCTAGGCTGGGCAGTGCAAGTGCATGTAGGCTGATCTGGGCTGCTCTGTTCTTGCTTCTGTCTTTCCAGCTGTGAGATCACCAGCTAATGGTGACAGGCTGTGCCCAAGGAAGGCAGGACATGCTGTTCCTGGCACAGAGTTGGAATTAGTATAAGCCTTCTGAATCCAAGGGCCATGTTGTGATAGGATATTGCAAAAAAAAAAAAAAAGAAAGGAAAAGGTAATTTAAAATGCTGGTTATTTACTTGAAGCAAGAACTTTTGAGACGATTTCCAAGACTACATCTGAGCATCTTCCAGTAGTTAATTATGAATTTGAACAAGTGATCCAATCTCTCTTTCATGATTGCTAATTTGGGATCTGGGTCACAAAACTGAACACAACCCCCTGGGAGTCACTGACTCTGACAAACTCAACCCTACTGGGACATTTCTTCATGCAAAAGCCAAGCAGATGAGTGGGATGAGGCATGACATGAGCAATTCATCCCACCCAGACGTCATGGAGATGATAAATCCATACCTATATCTCTGTGTTGGAAGGCAGCTGGATACAAGGATGGATTCTGAGTACTTTTTTTTTTTTTTTGGATAAAAATGTCTATCTGTAAAATGGCTCATGTACATTTAGGTTTGTCTTTAATGTTTCTTGGGGTGGGGTGTCTGTGCTCCTCATCCTCTCTAATTATTTTAATCAGGAGCTTGCCTGCACCACACCATTCATAACTGCCTGGGAGAGCTGTGACAAGTAAATTTCAATCTCTCAGTGGAACTGATATTCTTAGAGCTGCAGGAGCAGTCATCATGAAGGGGAAATCTGTGAATGCCAATAAATTATTGAAGAAAGCTGGAGAAATATTTCCTTCTGTTGACACATTGGCATTCACCTTTGGGAATGTAATCATGGGAAAGGTAGGCAATCTTTTGTCATTGGAACCTTTGCTCAGAGAATTCAGTCTTTTTAAAACCATAGTAAGGAGACTGCAAGCTCTCAACATGGAAGGGATATTCAAGATATGGGACATTTGAATCATCTGTGCACAATAAAACATGCTCCATGAAAGAACATGAGGTTTTAGGGCATAAACCCCTCCAGCTCCCTAACCCTATGGGCCTAGATCTGCCCAGGAGTGGGATAGTTTTCCATGAATAAAGGAAGGCAGCCTTGAAAAGGTCAGTGCATAGTCATGAAAGAATGTGAAACTCAGATGAGGATGGGAGGCTGAAGCCAAGACAGCCTGTTACTCTAAGACAGAGAATGAGCAAGGGCATATCTACTGGGGAGGACAATTCCTTCCCTTGTGGACTGTACCTCAGGGAATGGCTGGGAACAAGACTGGAGATCTGGGATTGTTCAGGAGCTGCTTCTTCTTGCCTGGAACTGTGTCCCTCCCACCTTCTGCCATCAGTGACAAAAACAAAGCTTTCCAGACCCAGCAACAAGGAGCATTTGTTCCTCTGAATTTTGAATTCTGTTTGGAAAGCCATCAAATTAGCACTGATGTTTTATTCCAACATCAGAAACGGCAGGGAAAAACACCCAGGAGCTCCCTGGATTTAAATCCACAAAATCAGCTCCAGTTTTTTTTAGAAAAGATGAGTGAAAACTCCCCCTCCCCAGCATCATATTTGGCTCAAATCACCAATTTACCGGTTTACAAAAATCTAAAACTGCCCCTCCGGCAAATTAAGGGATTACGTCAATCATTCAAGTCCAGTCTACCTGACAACAGCACGCAGCAACAGGGCAAAAGGTTTGATGCTCTGCTGGAATGTGATAAGGAGAAAATGCCAAATGACACATAGGCAAAGTTATTACCAGTGAGATGAAGACAAACTGGAGAGAGTTCAGAGAAGTGCAGCAAAAATGATTAGAGAGCTGGAGGGGTTGATTTACAAGGAAAGTTTTACAAGAACAACTGTCAATATGCACAGCAGGGCTGAGCAACATCTGAGGGGGAGAGGGAGCCCATTGCAAACATCTGAACAGCACAAACACCCAGGGAGGAACAAAATTACCCCAGGGGGAAATAACTAGGATAATGGGTTGAAATTAAGAGAGAGAAGATAAACATCAAAATAACTTCTCAGTGGAAAGACTGTAGAATAATCTAATATGGGAAGACGTGGAAGTCCAAACCAAACAAGCTATAAATTCCTTCCCAGAGACTCTGCAGATATAAGCATCAGGAACAATTAGCTTTAGAAACCCAATATTTCTAAGCAATAAGTATCAAAGCTTTCAGGGGAAGCCAGGTGTGAGAAGCCATTTAAAAAGGATGGTTTCCAGATAATTCAGTGACAACATTCTTGCTGCTCAAAACTGTATCAGGGAGGAGATTGAGAAGGCTCCAACTTTTAGTGTAATGCATGAAGTGAGCATGCTGGAAACCCCCAAAAGTGCAGTTTTGGCAATGTGGTCACTATCATACTCCCTGATGAATAGTTTTCCAGTTGAGATAGTTGGTCTAAATTTGCCTCCAGTCTGGAGTGACTGGAAATCAACACCAGATAATGGCTGCTTGGTAAAAGGTGTGACATGACTTAATGCACTCAGCTGAATTTCTACTGGCTATTGGACATGTGCTCACACTAGAAATGCTTCGAACAGCAGGATCAGCATTAAATTAATGTGTACACTGACAATCTTGCCAAAGGAATCCAGAAGGGGGTGGACATTAGTAATGAATTGCATGCTCACCTTTGGTATGAAGTCATTAGCAAGGTAAACTTTACCTCATGGGCTCTGAACCTCATCTTTACCACCCCTTCACCCGACTCCTATGTGGGATTTCAGATTGCAAAGCAAACAGTTTAGCATATTTCCTCAGCATACTAGAAAAATCTGTAATTAAGGAAAAAATTGCATTACAGTAAATTTGTTTTCCAGGCACTATTATTTTTTAAATTACTCTTTTCAGGCTGTTTCATGAGCAGGACAGGCATGAGCAGTTTGTTGTATGTGAGCAAATACATCTGGTTGTACAGAAGGTAGTAATAGCTGCAATGACTGAGGAAGTGGCATGGGAATCTCTTACAGAGTAGTATTTGAAGGTCTGGCTGAGTAAAGCCACTTATGCCATTTCTAGTTTATTGTTGTTACACTTTGGTGTGGCTTTCAGTAATTTATAGGGGTGTTTGTTGAGTTCATGAGCTCTTGAGACCTGCATCCAATAAAATAGTGATGTACTTTCTCTTGACTGAAGGCAGAAGCATATATCATTGCATGCAGTGGGTCTGATATCATTTTATGCCAGTTGGGGAAAAAGGCTGTAAGGCTCTAACTTAGTCAAAAGAAGTGGAAAAGTGGAAAAAAAAAAAAAAAGAAAGTCAATAAAGGACACTGCAGTGTGAAGGGCACTGTTTTGTTTCTAGTTTCTTCAGCTTGACACATTAAGTTAGCAAGCAAAGAATTTGGTAGGTTAATCTTATCCTTTTCTAGAAGATCCCATATTAGTTTATGATCTCTTTCTGAGCTTGATATAAAGCCATGGAAGTTAATGAGCAGCTCTTAGACTTACCATTATTTATATACGCATATATATTTCCATAAATTTTCATCTGTATTTTAACATTTCCAAGATGGAGAGTACTAATCCTTTATGTCCTTGCAGTGTTAACAACAATATCCTTTTAAATTTAATTAACGTTTTAAAAAGTTGCCTCTACCTCAACCATTAGCCTCTTCCCCTCTATCAAACAATAACTGATGAATAAGACTTGGTTGATTAGCTGTACAGAATAGAAAAAAAAAACACAAAAGGAGTGAAGTCTATTCTTAAAATAGCTCCTTTCTTTTTACTAGACTAGTCTAGACATTCCACAGCCAGCATGCAGAACAATCCCATCATGTAGAAAACAATGAAAAAAGAATACCGGTTTCTAGAGTGACATCTGTATGAAATAAATATAAAAGTCTCCTCACAAAAGACAAAGCCAGCAGTGCCTTTGCTGGCTTTCTCAGAAGTCTCAGCTCACTCTCACATCAAGCAAAAGGACCCAGAGGCCTCTCTGATGTCATCTCACCCAGTGGCACAGCCCATAAGAGTGACTGAAAGACAATCTTCCGATGTAGCATGATGGGATCCCCACTAAGGACATCCCAGCTCATGACCTCACAGCTGCCAAGGCTGGGACAAAACTGATGGGGCTTTGCACATCCGTGTGAAACACCAGGTGATTTCAGGGAAGCAAATAGTACTTTTGGACAAATATTCCCATTAATTTTCCCTTGCTCTGGGACGCTGTGGTGGTAAGGCATAACTTGCTCACCATTTTGGGCTCCTCTGTGACATGAGCAGAAGGTGGTGCTGGTGGGAGCACAGCCAAATCCTAGCAAGCTTGGTGTTGCCAGTGAGCTGTTCTGGCCACGGGCCATTTGAAGGGAGGAGGGGTGAGTGGAAACTTTTATTTTGTTTGTTAAATTCAGCTTGGGATTTCCCTGTGACTGCTACCAGAAGAAAGTGTTAGCATGTGAATTTTTTAACATAAACCCAGGGACTGTAGTATATACCCTCACTGTCTGACTTCTGCGGAGATTTCTTTAGCTGACAGATGCTGCAGATGCATTTTCCAGTCCTAGATTGTACCTCACGGTGGCCCCAAAAAGGTTTGAGCATAAAAGTGGGGAGACCTTAAGAGAAAAGGGCTCATGTGTGGAGAAATCAGTTAGGGTTTCCAGCTTAAAATTTCTATTGTTAAATCAGTTTTAAGAAAGAAAGGGATCATAATTCAAAAGAAAGGTCATCTTTGATCTGTCTCTATCTCCTTGCTTTCTTCTTACTTGCTTTGTTCAGGAAAGGAATAAAACCCACATTATTACTCAGAAGTAAAGCCTTAAAGGGAGCACAGGATATTACGGACAGTCCAGCTGTATTTTCCCTCTCTGTCTAAAATCAGGGAGCCTTTCTATTAACAACAGTGAACACACCTAAGTACAAATAAATGTTGCCTTGAAGAACCCGTAAGACAAATGTGGAGAGAAGAAAGGAAGCTGCTGCTGAGATGTGGAACTGAGGCGCAACAAGGTTAAGTGGCTTTCTGGAGGTCGCTCTGGAAGCCTAAGATCGAGCTAGGAAGAGAACAAAACTCTTCTGAGTCATCATCCCCTGACAAGCCCATCCTTCTTCTTTTCCGGCTAAATGGAATAATCCTGCATTGGTTGTGGTATAATGGTCTACATGACCGGGTAGGTCTTTTCCATTTCCAATGTCTATGATGAGAGTAATTCTGCTTAATGGGGATGCAGTCAGCTGGTGCCAATGGTTAAGTGTTGCTTAACCAGGTGTTAAATAGGTATGAAATTCCAAGCTCTGGGCTTTGAGTGCAGAAGTTGCCAAATGAAAACGAAAATAAAATAAAATAAATAGCAAAAGGGAAGGGAAAAAAAAAGAGAGAGAGAGTGAGTAAAGGAAATGCCCTGGAGTATCAGATCCATGTGCTTACATACATTCAGTCTGTTGTTTTTCTTCTACTTCCATATTTCTAAGGGGGTTCAAATAGCATGTTTACTTAATAAGGTTAACAGACTATATAACCCAGCTCTATTTAAGTACAGTCCTCTTCCTTTCTCTTTTTTTTTTTTAATGCATGCAATAGCTGGGGTTTTTTTATCATCTATCATTTTCTTTTACAATGTCACCTTTAACTTGCTGCTGAAACCCACAGTTCTAGTGAGCTCTGCTTTCCCTGTGATGTGTTTATTTAATGTGTATTAAGAGAACTAGCAATTGTATGCAGGCATGAGGCAGGTAACATTCTGTGTCTTTGTCTTAAGTTATTTCCTTAACACTTTTTTTACTGTCTTAGCATTTTCTATAGAAAGTATATCTTATGTCTTTATACATGTTAATTTATATACTTTTTCATGTGATATAGTATTTGTGGCCCATCATCATCAACTTTTTTTTTCTTTGTTTAGTGGGGGAATCTCACAAACCCCTTTTCTTTCTGCTGAGGAATCTCACACTGGTCCATTTCTCACATTTCTTCCTTTCATTACTTTAAAGTTTGATACATCTGAAATCCATAAATTATTTCACAGCCATCAGTGTTTCTTCCCAGGTTAAATTATTTAATGGCATTGTTTTATTGAAAGGTTCAGATTAGCTGCTGACACTTATTGACAGGAAGAAACACATCGTTCCACAGAGATAAAACATACTTTTTATTAAAGAAGGGAGTAGGCAGGATTGGGTTCCTGTTTTCTTCTCACACAAGGAGGAGGAGGAAATTAAGACATTTGGCCCTTTAAATGACAGTGTGCATGGAGACATGTAGCACTGTCTTTCATTCTCTCCCTTTCCCTCTGGCTCTGAGAGCCTTATTTCAACATACTCATTTCACTTCCTCCATCCCTCAGGTTCTACTCTTAATCACCAACAGTAATTGCCCCGCAGAGAGTGGAAGATTAAGGGATTGCAGCTGAAGAATGAAGGTCTAGGCTTTGATTTCAGTGGGTTTCATTATGTGGCTGGAGATGCTTTCCCAAGGATCTCCAAAGCCTGGCAGTCACAGCACTCCCCTGTCCTCAACCAAACCCATACTGGAAGAGTTTCCTTCTGGGTCAGGACAAGAGCAATACTACACTGACTTATATTCTAGCTTTCCTTGACAAACAGCAGTTTGACCCCAGGCTGCTTCAGGAATTTTTTTGTGAAATGCACAAGCAAACCCAACCAAAACCAAAACCAAAAACCAGCAAAACATAACAAAACACAAAACTCTTATTGACAGCACTGAGTCCACAGTCTCAATCAAAAGAAAAATAAAGCACACACATGCAAACACATACTCATATATATGTATGCACCTCCGTATACACAGAGCAAGAATTCATTTACATAAACAGTCATGCTATTGTAGCAAACAACACTCTTCTCCCTTGATTTCAGCAGACTCTTTCTACTTTCACTGTGCAAAATTCGACATTTCACTGCAATGCTACAGAGAACAGAACAAGTCTTCCTCAGGAGGGTGTAATGAATTCAGTGTTCTTGTTGATTTTTTCAGAATTTACCTTGGAAGAACTGACTGAATTTGGGGATTTACCCCAAATCACTTACAGAAGCAGCAGAACAGATACCCAAAGGATGTAAAAAGAGGTGGTGAGGCTGTGTTCTGTCCCAGCGTGGCTGTGTGTCCTCATGGAGAGGGGTGTGCCAGGGTGGAAAACGCCTTTGGGGTGTTTTTGATCTCTGCAAAGGAGAGGGCAGATGATGTTCTCTGCAGGACAGGAAAGCAGTGGTGGAAAAGGCACCACTGGCTGGCCTAGGCATCTCTTTGGGATCCCAGCCTCAATCCATGGGACCTAGTTTCGTTTCCATCATTATCAAATAGACAGGAGGAGGGTCAGTACAGTCCCCTACCAGTATCTCCTACACCTGGCACATTTTGAATTGCTGACTTCTGCCTGCATGATTTATCTCTGCCCAAATAATTCAAATCTGTAAATAGCTGGCAGTACAAAAAATTATAAAGTTCACGATGGCTTTGCAACAAGTATGTTGCTGCAAACCACCTCTTGCATAAAACTTTGATGCTGAAATCCCCTGATCACCAAAACACAGTGAGGAAAATACATAAATGCATTAGTGACAGCCCTTTGGACTCAAGAAGGCATGAAAAAAACCCAGCCTGAAACTATTGTACACAATTTTATCCTTTCTTTTGATCCAGGGGACATTTTCGTTAGTAAAAGGATCTTTCAGGCAGACATTTCAATGACATTTTTACTACAAAGATTTTTTTTCTTTGCAAAAATTTGTGCAAGGGTCTGGAAAATAGTTTTATTTGAGCATCTATGAGACTTTTTTTGTCCCTTTGTTTGTGGAGGGTTTTTTTGGGGGGGGGGAGGGAGGGTGTTTTTATTGTTTTTTTAATTAAGAAATTAAAAAATAAGAAAGAAAAGAAGACAGTTTGTTCATGAGGCTTCTGGTAGACGCAGTCAAGTTTCCTCTCTGAAAAGTACAAAGGCTTGATGCTGTGTGCTCTGTTTGTGTGAAAGAGCTACATACTGGTGGAGCCAGTTCCAGACCCATTTTCTTTTTTTATGAGTCTTGTGAGAAATTCTACCCATAAGCAAAAGAAGCTCTCTTCCCCCATCATATTTTCTTGAAAAAATAGAAGAACAAACCATAAAAAAACCCAAAAAACCCAAAGCAAAACCAGAACAAAGCATGTTTATCTGAAATAGTCCTAGTTCTGGCATATGAAGAAAAGTGATCCCTGGGTAGTGGTCCAGCCCTACAAGAAGCCAAATTTCCTGTTCTCCTCCTGAGAGCAGAGGATGCAGCTACAGCCAAGCAAAGTGTCTGGGGTACATGCTGCCATGCAGGATGTGTCCCCAGTAAGAAAATTAGGGAAATGAAAGAGGTGGAAAAGGATGCTAAAGCTGCTGTCTCATTCTCCACTGATTATGTCTGTTCTCTCTCTGATCTGGAAGGAAAACATCTATATTTCTCTAGAACAACTTAATGTGTCTGTGATTGGATAATGTGCTTTACAGCCTTCTTTGCTATTCTCAGAAGAGGGCTCTAATGCCCTGCTTATGCGTAGGACACACACATCTGTGAGGAAAAATACTGTGTCCTTTGGTTTCATCTTGGATTTGTCCGAAAAGTATCTCCCTGCCTGCAGCCTGCCTCACAGGAGCACGAGAGGAAAAAAGGGAGCAGAGCCCACATCTCCCTGGCTTTTAGGTTAAAAATGACATTAATATGGCAAAGCTTCTTTCAGGACTTCATCATTTCCACCAGCGGAAACGAGACGAAGGCCCCAATCACATATGTGCTCAGACATGCAGAAGCAAATGCCAAAATGAATTAACTGGAATAGCTCTATTAATTTATGCCTCGACAGTAATGACCTTAAGACACAGAAGAATTATATATTAATTTGTTTCTAGTGTATAATATTGCTAAGTTACCACATTTAGGAGAATACACTTCCCTCACCTCCTACTGTGGAGGTAAATGAGGCAGTGTCTGATGGTGACAAACCAGACTGGCTTTCCACTAGATGGCAGCTGGTGCCTGCACAACCTCCAGGCATATTTTGGTGCAGCAAATACTCTTTTTTTTTTTTTTTTTTTTTTTTTTTTTTTTTTTTTCTTCAGTGCTAATCATCTCACAAGCTGGAAAATGGGCCATTTCTCTCCTCCCTCTCCCCCTCTTTGTTGCTCAGTTATTGGGGAGGAATGGGAAAGAATAAGGGGAGGGGGGGGATCACTTGACCGGCACGGTTTTGTATCAGTCCTCCATCTGCTGTGGAGCTGGCCTGATTTTTTTTAAGCCAACATTCCCTCTGTGCATGCAATGGGAGAGATAAGACTGTGTGTGTGTGACTTTGTGGGTGGATGTGGTCAGGGGGAGAGAGAGGGGCTGGGGCTGAGAAGTTTTTCCAGAGGGTTTTGAAGCAGGCATGGGCAGCAGGCTGAGCTCCTTGGGGAGGAAGTGTTTGTGTCCAGGTGAAGGGATGGGATCGGTGAGGGAAGGCCATGGGGTGAGATGAGGAGGAGCACCCCTGCACAACACCCTGACATCTGCATCAGCCTGAGAGAAGCCAGAGCCACAGCCAGGGAGTTGTGTCCTAAAGTTTGAGATCACACAGTGAGGAACAGGCTTGTGAAAACACTGAATCAGAGAATGGACTGAGTTGGAAGGGACCTTAAATATCATCCCATCATCCTGTTTCACCCCCCTGCCATGAGCAGGGACAATGTCCATTAGACCAGGTTGCTCAAAGTTCCATTCAGGCTGTCATAAATAAACCTGACATGTACAAAGATCTGTCCTCAGGCTTTGTCCCTCTTCTGGCTGGGGAATGGTGGGGAAGCAAAGCATCAAAAGTGATAGGACGTTTGCTGCTTTTCAACAGGCCACTATAAAGCATTCTAAACACTTTTCCTCTTCTGCCCAGGCTCCATTCCCAGTCCAAAATAACTTGTTTCTACAGAACTTTCCACTTGAGACCCTGGAGCTTTCAATAGCACCTAAGCAGCTTTCTGAATGCTTTCCAACTTGTGCAGAAGGAAACTGAGGCACAAACCAGTGCCTTGCCCAGTGATGATATGCATTTTCTTGGTTTTCTCCCTTCTGTATGATGGGCATTGCAGCACACCGACGTGGTGAGGTCCCTACTACTGCAGCTTGGAGAAGGTGACAACAGGACAAGGCTGTGAGGCTCCATTGAGGCAAAATCTCCTGTTTGGAGGAGGTAGACAAACATGCCATTGGTTCTGAGTATTTAGATTTATCTGTTATGAGAGATATGGAAGATTAATTTTCCCTTCTCTGAGAAGCAGGTTGCAATCAGCAGATTTTGTTCTGAGCTGGTGTTATCTCCAGCCTCCTCTCCCCTCCTTAGCCCTCCCCAGCCACACTGAAGTTTCTCCCTCTCTTCCAGACCTACTGCTGCATTGCCCTTTATCCCCTGTTCTGCTGCCCCTCTGTGGCAGCTTTTCAGTTAACAGATGGTTATAGTTCCACTCCTTACCTCCTTCTCCTCCTCTTCTTCCTTCAAAACAGAAAACAATGACCAGACCCCAATGATAGAGTCTCTGCAGCTTCAGGGTGTCTCCAGCTCTTTGGCTGATTCCAAAAAGTTTGATGCATCAGGCAGGAACTGCTGTAACATGCCAAATCTCCTCTGACTGATTTTGCCTTGACTTTCCCAATTCTTCCCTTGTGTCCTGTCGTTTGTAGTTGAGTGCCTTCCACTCAGTCCCAAGACAGCTGATTTCCTCCCTCAGGGCATTGGCAGCTGCCATATATGAGTTTCTCCTATAGAGATTGAATGAAAACATATACTGTGCTGGAGTGTTAACTTGTAATGCAGCTATCAGCAGAAGTACATATCACTCTGGGTGGCATTAGTCAATTATGACAGAAAGCCCATTGGCGACACAAGTCAATTGATAATAAAGCATAATCTCTCTTCCCCCCATCATATATTTACCAGCCATGAACTACTGTAGCATATTTCCTATTCATAGATGAATGTTTCAGCCATTCAGATGGGTATTTTTCAGAGCTGAATGCAATCTAGAGGGTTAATGGCTCCAGTGTAGTTGTCTGAGGATAAAGCAACTGCAGGTGCACAGCTAAACAGGGATTTAATTGGGTAGCAGGTGAACATAAACAGAGAGCACAGAGGGTGTGGAAAAGGCTTCAATGAGGAAGAAGGACCAGTGGGAATGCGGAGCTGTAGAGCCCCAAAATAAAGACGTATTGAACTTTCCTTCCCTATGCCGCAGTCTTTGTTGCACAGAGCCTCTGTTCTTTGTGTTATTGCTTGACTCTCCAAAATGCTGTTGCTATTGCTGTCATGTTCCCAGCCTGGGATGCAGGCAGGAAGCATCCCAGCAGCTGCTGCTGGAGGACAGGGCTCACGGGGGCTGTTGGTGTGCGATTCATCTCCTGCCATGGGGATGGCAGAGGGGAGGAAGGCACCCTGAGATGGTGGGGATGGGCTGCTCTGGGGACACAGAGCCTGAGACTACTCCACTTGTTTCAGGTCATAAAATCGGAACCTGGGAGATGAAGATGAGAGAAAAAAGAAGCATAATCAGGCAGATGGAAACAGCCAACCCTCCCTGTCTTAACTGGACAGTGCAGTGAGCCATGAGCCAGGCAGGGATGTGAGCAGTGAGGCACTGAGAGGTGAGCAGGCAATGCAAAGTGCGGGGAAGGAGAGCTGAGAAGAACCACATCCAGCAGACACAAGGACCCTGTAAGTGCCAAAATAAAGCAAAATCCATAGACAGGAGTACAGGTGCTGAAGCTTTAGGACATCAACCAGTGGAATGGGATCTCAATCCTCTCGGGTGAGGTGAGTGCTATCCCACAGCAAGGTCAGAGCAGGGGTGACACCACCAACCATATCTGGGGCATCCATCACAAGTCATGTCCAAAATGAGACACTGCAGAGGTGAACTTACCTGTTTCTTGGACCCATCAGTTCCACACTCTTGTGTAAAGGAAGGTTCTCCCCCCATCAGCTGTGCTGTAGGGCAGCAGTGCCTACTGGAAGAGCCAGCTGACACCCCAGGCAACCATCTGAGCAAATCTCCACAGTGACCTCAAAGGCCATCTGACAATCCCACTCTGAGGTTTCAGGGAGTTTGATGCTTCACTGCTACACCCTGATTTCCCAAAGCTTATGACAGGGAGCAGTATGAGCAGGCACTGTTAGGCAGGGCTGTGCTGGAGGGGTGGCTGCTGCACTGTTATTTAAAGCTAGCTGAAATAAAGTAATTCTGCTTCCAATTTTGTTTCCTGCCCTTAAATCAACTCCTCTGGACAGATCAGTGGTTTTTAATCAGACAAAAGGACCAAGCAGGATTTAGAATTTTTCTTTTCTTTGAAAGTCAGACCTGGATTCTTTTAATTGGCACAAGTCCTGGCTCTTGTGAGGACATGCTGGGCTCTGGTCTTTCATGCTGTGCTCCTTCAGAGTCTCCCAGCTGATGATGGTGCACAGGGGAATCCGTGTCCTCATCCTGCCCCACTCTACTCCATTGACAGCCTGTCATGCTCCCCCCACCCTGCCAGTCCCTTCCCTTTGATGGTCCAGGGAGCTCACTTGCAGAGGGACCTTCATCCTTGTGTGGGATGGAGTGGAGCAAGGGATGCTCCCAGAGAAAACCATCTGAGCCAGGCCCTCCCAGCTCCAGAGGCGAGGCAGCAGCAGACCACCTTCATGGTTGAGTTCCCCCTCACAGCCTGTGCTTTATCTGGATATTGATAACTTAAATAGCTCTCCTAATCAGCCAGTAATGGATTCCACCGGGAGTACCCTATTTATCTACCACCTCTCCCAACTTCAGTCCTCTGTCTCCTTGTCACTCCTGGCCAGCCCCCTATGCTGGGCAGGCACCTCTCATTTTTCAGAGCAGGGCAGTATTCTTCTACCACCAGCTCCTCCATGGCACAATGTCCTCTCCCAGATACTTTGAGGCAGATGAGGTGTTTTAAGCCAGGTGATATGAGGGATTTGGCTCTGTTCTCACCTAATGGGGCTGCATTAAGGAGAACAAACACATCTGTTCTTCACCCTCCCTTCTGGCCACAGGGTCCAGGCACGCGGTGCTGTGGCAGCCTCCATGAACAAAGGGAGGGCACAGATTTCTTTGTCTTCATGCCTGCATGTACCTGCAGATATGGGCACATGTGTGTGCTCCCTTATCCATGTGTTTTTCTAAAATTTGACAACATATTTTTCTTTTCATCCCCCAGCTCATGAGTCACTCCACATACCTGCGCTGTTCCTCACTGAGTGAATCTCCAAGTGTGACACAGTCCAGTGTTCCCCAAAATTTGTGCGGTGACTACAATAAGTCTGGAAATAGTGTTTTTATATGGCTTTTTATTCCTGAAAAACTCAGTCAGCCTCTGTACTGGCTCTCATGTGTGACATAAAAATTCTCCCTTTTATTTTCTTTCTCTGGTTTCTAGGTACTCTTGTAGCAAAAGAGAGCCTGGCCACTGGCTTCAGTAGGAGCAGACTTTTGCCCTACAGGCAGTAGACAGTGTCTGGTGTTTCCCTGTCAAAAAGCCAGGTGCAAAAGCAATTCCTGGTCTGGGATGTGCCTGCTCTCTAGAAATATACAGGCTGGCCCGTAGACACCTACATTAAGCCAATGGCTTCTGACACTCAAACACCAGCGTGAAGAAGGAAGATACAGGACATTTCAAAACTCGTTTTTTGTTTTCTTCTTTTCTTTCATTTTTTTTTTTTTCACTTCAGCCAGAACCTGTATATCAGCAAAAGATTCAATGTGGCACAAGAACAGCTTATTACCTTACTGCCTCTAAAAGTTCGTTTGTATTGGGAAATAACTTTTCTAGGAGTGCTGAAGCCTACTTATGGAAATCACCTGGTCACACCCAGGAGCACTTGACCTACTAATTCTTTTTTACAATCTAGGAAACTGAGGTACAGACAAGCAAAAAACTTCAGCCACCATCACACACCTGGACCCAGCAGGACTTGTTTTTTCTTACCTTGGAAACACAGACTGGTACACCTGGAACGGATGGAGTTATACGACTGTAAAATTGCTGTGAATGAGGATGAGTCTGGGCTCCAGGAGTCCTGCCTCCCACATCTCTGTTCTAAACACCACATTCTCATAAAAAAGCTGACTTTAAAAATAGCATGCATAACTTTGTCCATGGAAAAGCCAGCAATTTACACAGCTGGGCAAATCATAGAAAACTCTAAACAGGGAGTAGAAAAATATTTACACTTCCAAGGCCTAAGTGTAAATTGAAGAAGTACATCCCATTAATGGGAGTTTATGCACATTGATACATTTCATTTTTCCCTGAAATGCTGAAAATGAAACACTGAGACATAAATGTACCAGGAGTTGATCAGTGATGCTGCTTCTGCACCTGCCAGCTTGATGACATATCAGGTAAAGGAGTGAAATATAATTCATGCATTGCCTTGACACAGGGAAGGACAGAAGGTGGTTGGGGTATTCTTAGCCCTGTTTTGTCATTTTACCCAGCTCTCTGTGGTGGAGTTGCCCCTGATTCCTATCAGTGTAATGGAAGTCATAGCTGGGCTTCCCAGATCCTCCACTCATGCAAATCTACTGGTTTAATTGGCATCAGATTAGAATCTCTTCCAATACCCTTAAAAGTCAAGTGTGAGGTATAGGGAGAAGAGGACATGCTACCAGTCAGCTGAACAGTGCTTTTGGTTATTCCTACAGCCCCAAAGATGGCTCATGTCTCCCTGCTCACCACAGGCATCACAGTCCACCCTTCCAGAGCAATGGCCACCAGTGACCCTGACAGAAATTAAATATGTGCTTGGAAAAATCAGCAGTGATGACAAATATCCCCAGAAAAAAACAAGTGGTGATTATCGGAGCAGGCATGGCAAAAGTTGACATTTAAGTTGGATTTGGAGTCTGCTAAGAACAGCTATGCTTTGGATTTCTTCTCAAGAAAGATTTCCAGTGTGTTTAATTTTCCTCTGTTTTGTACCTTTTTTATATACAAATAAAAGCTGTAAGCTACTATAGCTTCCTCAGATATCCCTGTGTATGTACACTGGCTTGCTGTACCTACTGAAGGAAGGGCTGGAGAGTTGCCCCAATTTATAACAATCTCATGTCCCATTTGAGATGGATGGAGCTCATTCTTGTAGCAGTATTTTGGTTGCTGTTTACAGAGCACTGTTGTTTTCAAAGATATTTCTGTTAGCTTAGCTTTTGTTGAGATCGTCTTCTTGGTAAGTTTTACCTTGGGAAATCACTTTTTCAGTCACTGATTATCCAAGGTGATAGTTAAAGCTGAACCAAGGCATTAGAAAGTTATTTGGGCATCCTTCTTTCTCCATGCTAATTTTGTCCTGAAAAGAATTAAATAATTGAGTCTTTACTGGGACACTTCCACTAAAATGCTGGAGAACTTCACAGAAAAGGGCAACTTACGCATAGAGAAATTGGCTGGGGGAGGGCCCATGCTGGTCCAAAATGTTGGGATTACTTCCTCATTTATCAACATGGGGTTGGAGATTTAAGAAATGGGATGTCTCCGGAGGGGATTGGAAAGTGGAGAAGGCTGTGGTTTATACTGGGATTAAAATGGGGGAAGAAGGCAAAAAAAGCCACAGAAGAAGGGGACCAGAGTGGCAGTGAGCTAGCAGCGAGCTAGAAGTGACAGGTGACAACAGAAGCAGAGCTAGTTCATTAAGACAGTCTTTAAAATGTTTGCTGGCTGAAAACTCTGTGTGACAGGTTGGGGAATGATTGACACCAATCAAATCCTCACCTTTTGCAACAGAAAGTGTCTAGTATGGCCAACGTGTTAAATCCCCAGCAATATCCCTGACCATAGTGTCACAGCAGTCATAGGCAGGGCCAAGCTGAAGGGTGCAGACAGATCCTATAAATTTGATTTAAAACACCAAGAATTCATCACAGTTGGCTCACCAGTCCGGTTCTGTAGGCGAAGCAGGATTTAAGGCATAATCAATACTTCTACAGACGACCTCACTGCTGAGGGTGGGCAGAGGTAATGGGGCTGGAGCAACCACAAGAACTAATGATAAAGAAGCTGCCCTTCTACCTTAGAGAGGAGAGAGGGGCTTTTTAGGCCTTGCCCTTCACTCTAATCTTGTCCCCTGTCCCTTCAGGCCCTATAATTGATTGTTTAGGGACAGAGGTCAATACAATTAGGTAGCTGCTGTTCGTTGTACGTACATGACATCTAGAAAATGGTATGTGACAGGAGTCAGGAGAAGGAGAACAAAAATTTTAAAAATGAATAAAAAGTTCTTGGTTTTGCATTTAGAGGATGTATTTTGGGGGAATCAAGAAATTTTTAGGTCTCATGTAATTGAACTTGAAGACTCAACTGTGAGGGTACCTCTTTCTTTCAGGGGATTGTGTTGAAATGCACCATCTCCTGAATGTTTCTGTCCAGCTGGTTGTTGTTACCGGTGTTGGCAGCCTGGGAGAGACAAACAGTTCTTTTTTCCTTCTTCCTCCTAACAATATTTAGCCATTGTTAAAGATTCATCATACTTAAAAACACCCAATGCTGACTTCTCATTATTCCCTACCTAAAAACACTGCAGAATCCTCTTAACAGTTATTTATTATGCTCATCTTGTAGATTGTTTTCTGGGACATAGCGAGGTTGTGGCAGAGATTTCAGTTCAGGCTTTATGCAGGAAAGCCAGGACTGCTTTTCTCCTCAATTCCAGCCCTGTGGATTGAGGATGCGGGGACAGAGGAGTGAAGTGGAGTGCATGGCCACTTGCAGGAATGAGGGAGAAGAGGAGAGAGGTGAGGGGACCTGCGAGCTCTGTAGGAACACAGATTAAACCCCAACTTATATGCCTTGCTTCATGGTTGTGGGTGAAGGTTAGTTTCAGCAAACGATAATAAAGAGAAGGGAAATTTAAATTAAATCCTTGCTAGAACCAGTGCAAATTTGGGGAAGGGTCAAGATTCAAGAAGGGTTAAACAATGACTTAGCTGGATGCTTTTGCCTAGCTGTGGTGCACTGCTCATATTTCCCTTCCCATCTTTGTTTTCTAAGTGAATCACAGGGTTTGTTCTTGACATGCTGCAAGATCTCAGTATGAAATATGCTATATAATGACTCAGTATAATTACCCAAGGATGAATGTTGCACTTGCACAGTGCCCAGAATATATTTTCCTCCATAGAGGGGATATCTGAATGTCGTGCCAAGAAACATGGATTGGCCAGGGCCAGTACAGGCTGGAAGCTTTTCCAGACATTCTTCAGGAAGGCAGATGCTGTCAGCACCTCTCACAGACACTAAATGAAACAAAAAAGAAAAAAATATTTAGATGAAAAGCCCTTTAACACACTAAACAGAATGCCTAGAGGAGAGTGTTCCTCTTCATCATTTAATCACACACAGACCTAAGCCAGAAGTTTGCTCAAATTTGACATACGAGGCTGAAGGCTAGTGGAGCTCTGAGGCACTCACGAGCTCTTACCGTGGTCTCTGGGAAGGATCACTGATGTGCTCAGCTGTCAAAAAGCATCTCTGTTTTTTCAGACCTGTTGCCCACGAACTCCACTTAGGATTTTCATTACCTGCTGGAAGACAATAAAAACCTCTTACAAAGACAGCCAAAATTGTTAGAAAATCTTCTTCTCAAAAACAAAACCTGGAAGTTTAGCCTTTGGGAAATTAATTTTCTATTGAGATGTGATTTGTGAAGTTTTTAAAGTGCAACTTTAGATTTTTAGGTTTAAGAGGACTTGAAGGAAGGTAAGAAAGTATAAATCATAAAGACAAAATTTTTCCCCCTAAATGTTTTTCTTGACATGTTTTTGAATGTCACAAGGAACATGTTTCTGCCTGAAAACTAGTGTTTGTCAATATACAGTATTCCTTTGCTCCTCGGAAATACGAGCAGGAGATTACAATTCAGATCTGTAGAAAGCATCAGAATACATCTCTGAGGCTAACAGCAGCTCCTTCTATCTGATGACAGGACAGTCCATAGGATACATGTTTGAGGGCTTCTCATCCTGTCCTGAAAAAGCAGCAATGGAGACTTTCTCTACACAGTTTAGGATGTGATACTCAGAGCACCATTTTGATAAGACCAGCTGCTGGGAATTTTTGAATCTGTGAAGTAGGTTTGGGGTTTTTACAGGAAGGCACCTGATTTTTCAAGGTTTTTGTTCGGCATAATGCCTTTTTCCTTCACATATGGCTTCCATTTTCCAAGTCACGGTGTGAAGGAATGGACAGACATTCCCTTCCAGGTGCTCCATCTACTTTCACTGAGTTGGAAAAGGTCTGTGATATTTGCTGCTCCTATAGATCAGATAGAAAAGAATGCCAAAGTTGCATAGGAACTCAGAAGTGAAAATCAAGTAGCTCGACTAGAGAAAGGGGCCTTTCTGGAGAAACAGTCCCTCTCAGAGGTGCTGTCTACAATTACCTGGATTTTTCTCCATTGATTTCCACTTGCTTGCAAGGATAGTTGTCAGCAGGGATCAGGACACTCCAGAGTTAGTGTGTATAATACATGACATGGCTCTAGACTCAAACAGGAGTTCATGTCAGAGGGTAAAGTCTTCTTCCTCCCACAGCCATCTTTCAGATGAGGGTACTGAACATATTTGTGGTGTTTTACATGCTTAGCCAAGCTCCTGCTCTCATTTCCTCTCATCAGCAGGAGCTCTGGTGTGGGTTGAGCTGGTATCAGGATCAAGCCTTTGTTTAGTTCCCTTCCCATACTGATAGAGAGACAAGTCTGCATGCACACCACAACCCATGAATGTGTTTCTGTCCCTCAAGGAAAGAGACTCCTTGAATAATCCTTTTTGTTTAGTATTATTAAGTGGACCATGGCCCTGATTTTGCTTGTTTTGCTGCTATTCCTTCGGGACGAGAGAGGTGGCCTTGTTCACACCACTGACTTTCAATGTGGTGAGCAAGATTTAAAGAAATAGCCCCTTTGAGAGAGGAAGGGTTACACAGCAGAGTTGAATAATGGGCTCTAATAGGCAAACCAAACAGTTAAATAAAAGATGCACACGGCATGCTAAAACTTAAGGAATGCATATTCAATGCAATGCATTATTAAATACAACGGTGAACATATGGGTGCCTACAATTAATGTATATAAATAGCTGATAAAATTGCTCAGTATTAGAAAGCTAGCGGCAAAAATGACCTCATATGTCAAGCAGACAAGCAGGCAGTTACCATTTTCTTTGTACACCTTACAGATGATAAATTAGTTTTATGGTCTGCATGGGGCCCTTATCACATTACAGCACCAAGTGTTTGATAAAGAAAAAAAATGCCTCAGCTAAAAATCGAACTGAAATTTGGAGTCCCCATGGACCTCATTTTTTTAACGTAAAGAATTTTAACCAACTTCCTTTTGGAAAGATTTATTGTTCTAAAGAGAAATGTGTATCTCTATCCTATGTGCTTTTATTACAACTTCTTCTCTTCCCTTCTTCTTTTTCTTTTTTTTTTCTCCCCCTGACATTAGGTATAAGACTGCTGTAACAGATTCCTTATTGATTGGGGGATTTAGTGGTTACAGCAGAGGGAAGGGGTAAGCAGGACTCCTGGGTTCTGGTTCTGTCTTTTTACTGACCTTGGGTGATCTGTTTCAGCACCCTGAGACTCAGTTTCTCCATCTCAAAAGCAAGAAAGTCATCATTAGGCAGAACTATTCTCTGTGGCCAGAAATCTCAGAGGAAATCCAGGTACTGAGCTTCTCCTGCAGCCAGTGATGAGGGATTCTGCAGTGGAGGCTGTATCCTGGGACACATGGTGCTGTAGCTCAGAAATTAGTTTCCTCCTTTACACAAGGAGAGGGATGAAGAGATGAATTTGCCAAGAAATCCAGCAGTTTTGCCTCTGCTAACCTTCTACTTTTGGCTGACCTTTTCCTGCTTTCATCAATCTCTGCTCTGTTGGCATATGAGGGTACCTTATGGGCATATCTTCCAAACTTTATATCCCTTTTCCAGAGCTAAAAAACATTTTTGAGGTGCAGTGAGAGAGCTGGGAGCTCTCTCATGAGCCTGTTGCTAGACCCAAAGGCTGGTGTGAGGGGTGAGGATGCAACCACACTGTCTCGATACATTCTGCATGAGGTGCAGCAGTTTTTAGATGGAGCAAGCAATGTAAGAGCCAGCCCATGACTCCTTCTCCTCCTGGTTTGAAAAGGCTCTTTGTAGAGGTGGTCTTCAGTAAGTACTATTTTCCCAGCTTTAACCAGTTATTTTGAGGGTTGAATCTCCAGTGCAATTCACTCCAATTTAACCCCATTAGAATTTTTTTTTCCTTCACTCAAACCAATGTTTTGTCTTGTAAGGAGATACTAGGCAGAATATTTTCACTGTGAAGGGGCTAAGGCCCTGGCACAGGTTGCCCAGAGAAGCTGTGGCTGCCCCATCTCTGGAAGTATTCAAGGCCAGGCTGGATGGGGCTGAGAGCAACCCGGGCTATTGGAAAGTGTCCCTGCCCTTGGCAGGGGGTTGGAACTGATAGTCTATAAAGTCCCTTCCAGTCCAATCCATTCTGCGATTCTATTCCAAGAAATTGGTTCCGAGATACAACCCTGAGCAGACTTTTAGTTAAATATTCTGTAGCTAAGTTTAGTTATTGATGTTTGTTCTTCTGAATCTTCCCCCACCAATGTAAATAATTAGCTACTTGTGATATAGTTTTTACGACAATTTTGGATGTGAAAACTCTGCTCACATTTAATCACTTGCTGAAATCACTAAGACATTAAGATTTAAGCTTGTGCTTAAAAGTAAGCACAGAGTTAATCACCTTTATGAATTTAATTAACACATTCTTGCCATGCAATGAAGTTGAAAATACCTTTGGAAGTCCCTCTATAAAAATGAGTAATGTTGTATTTCCCCACTGACAAATCTCTACTAAAATGCCATACAATGAAAGAAGAATTTATAGCTGTAAACACGGCTTGCAGAGAGGGAGGCAACCTCCAGAATTTAGCAATCACATTTGTTAAGGTTTCTCTAAAGCCTAAACTCCCAATTAACAAGCAAATCATCATCAGACAGTCAGTGAATGGCAAATTCATTCTATTCAACATCTTTTCAGAAGTGGATTTGTGCACTTATCTCCATGAAAACCCAGCAGGAAAGTTTTCCATGAGAATGATCCTACATCTGCCTCTTTTTAATGACTGTAATGGCAAGCAATATTCTACAATTACTTTGGTGATCTCATTTCAAGCATGCAAATCATATTATTTAAGAGCCCAGCAAAAGTCATTTATTTCTTGGAACTGCCAGCTAACTTTGGTGGGGTGAGGAAACACTGCGCTAGGAATTAAAAGCTCTGATGTCTTGTAACCTTCCACGGTGGAATTATAAAATTTGTCCAACAAGGTCAGGCAAGAAATCCTGAAAATGAGTCAGAGAGTAAGTGAGAGAAGGGGGGGAGAGTCAGCACCCTATATTGTTCATTACCAAGTCATCTAGGTGTTCTCTTAGCTGAATGAAGGGTTCATAACTGGCTCATCATATTGGGTAGCAGCTAATGGCAAAAAAAAAAGTGAACACTAAGTCATTCCAGAAAGACATCTGGGAAGCCAGATCCTTTCATTGTCATTGCGACCATTCTGTAAAGCTGATGGATATCTCTTTTGGGTTTGTGGTAGACAAAGCTAATTATTTTTTTTTTAATCCTGGATTATTTGTGTGTATATATACTGTTGCAGTTTTGCTAACTCATTCATCAAGATGTAGATAATACCTTACTGTCTGTTTCCTGTTGGTACAGCTGTCTGTCTTTACTATCCTTTTCCTTTTTTCTTTTCATGGGATGGCAAAGTCAAGCTTGTTGGGCTAAAGCTGTCATTTTGATGCCAGCCGAATTTTGACAGCTGAATTTTGATACCATAAAGAAAATATTGCCTTAACACAATCTATTTTCAGCTCATACTTTACTTATTCATTTTGTTTCAATGTTTGTCTCTTTGCTTGCTTGTTAATTTAACCCATGTGGAGACTCAGTGAATGGTGTGACAAGATATATATGACAAGAATGATTAACAAGGTATGTGATACCACTTCATCTCAGGTTGCCAGTCCTGCATGACTGATAAAAGCTGCTGAAAAAACCAAACCAAACCAAACCAAACCAAACCAAACCAAACCAAACCAAACCAAACCAAACCAAACCAAACCAAACCCAAAACCAAACAAAGAAAACAAAAACAAAAACAGCAAAACAAAAAATGAAAACCCAAACATACAACCCCCCAGACAAACAAAATCAAAACCAAACCCAACCAAAAAAAAAGACCCTGACTACCTTATAATTATAGTTTTGTTTCTTTTCTATTGGAAAGAAACCTTGGTCACTTTCTTTATTCTTCTGTTCCTATTTTCCCCCCTTGCTCCAGCTGCCAGTTGCTCAAGGTAGGTGTGAGTAGGCCATGGGGGAGGCAAAACTTTTTTCTGCATGTTTCGTATCAAAGCTTTGAAGACTTATTGCATACCCATGTCTCACAGCCATCTCATTTTATTGCAGATACAGGAGGAAAGATTTTGTGGAAACTGATTATTAGTTTCACAAGAGACAATTGATTTAAAAATTACTAACCAGACTGCTAAGCAGAATTTCTCCATTTGGAAGGAGACGAAGTCCTTAACAGGTTAAGAAAGAGATGTGGGGGCCTTAGAAAAGCAAAGGGAAGGTTCCTCCCTGTCATCTTCTTTCTTGAGACTCATCCTTTCATCCTCTGCTGTCGGCCTTCTTCTGGAAGATTTCAGGGTGAGCAGTCCTTGGGTGATGAGCTGTTGGAATTGCACCAGAGAATTATGTGTATGAAAGTACTAAACCTTTGCACAGACGCCTTTCCTTCCCTGTTTGGTCTGCCACTGGTCAAAATGAACAATATTAATTCTGTTCTCATTCACAAAGGTATTAAATCAAAATAAACCTGAAAATTCTCCACTGAAGTGTGCCAGACTGTGACACAAAATACCCACTCATTTAGCATATTTAGAATATCAAGTTTGTAGCCTTCAGTTGTAGATCTCTGCCCACAAGATGTTCTGTCCTCTTAGTCATTGAAATCAGTGGGGCTTAAGCTCTTTGAAATTTTTACAGATCTGAGACATTTACTGGTAAATTATATTGCAAAGTTATTTAATACCTGAGCACAAGTGATTAAAATACTGCATCACTTACGGAGCTTTGGTTCTCTGTTATTCACGCCCATGTTGGAGTGTCTACGTCTGCTTGCCAGTTTACTCATCTTGGCTTGATCACTGTGCTTCAATGGCTCAGTTTCAGTCAGGTGAGTAACCTTAGTTTTGGTTGTATTGAGGGTTACACGAGTTTGAGGAAAAGTGCTGTCATTTAATAATGTGTATAATAGTAACCAAGGTTTTTCAGAAATAAATTAAGGACACAAATCTTACCCTCAAGAGTTTATGATTTGAATGGATCTATAACATGATGAATGAACACAATAGAAGCAGAAGGAGGAAAGAAAAAATATAGGGTCAAGCATCACTAGAAAAATCTGTGTCATTTCACTGATGAATTACACGTACATTTACTGGTTCTATTTCAAGTGTTATGGAGTGTAATTGGTATTGTATGTACATATACTTGAAAGATGACCCAGATATAAGATTGCTAGAAATCAGCTACTGCTGCTGATGCAACAAATCTGCTACATGGTATATATATTTTTATATATGTATTATTAAATCCATAAAATCATTTAATACCTTTTTGGAAAGATACAGTCCTCTGGGTGACTGGCATCTGGCATACCCTCAGCAGCACATCAGACACTCTTGAATGGCACAGCACAACTGGCTTTTCAAGGAATGGGGATGCCAAGGTTTTAACACAAAAATTGCTTCTGCCCAGTGTGAATCAATAACTCTGATTTTTCATTAGCTACTCATGCTTTGAGCCCATGACACTTGGTCTGCTTGACCTTATTTGTCTCACCGTGGAGTTCATGGTAAAGAAAGATATTGACAACCAAAGAGCATCAATAATTGTGATCCATGTATCTTCCAACCCAGAGATAAAACCCCTAAGTTATGATTTCAGATAGTGCTGTTAACCCTAGACTGGTTTTGATTACCAGCTTTATAAGGGATAATTATTAATTATAAATTATTCTTGACTGGAAGGGCTTAGGAGATGTCTCAAAAATCCTAGGCACATCCTAGGAAGAAGGGGAGTCATAGAGTTACAGAATCATACACTTTTAACAGCTGGGATTGACTTTAAAGGTCATCTAGTCCCAACCCCATCTGCTATGGGCAGGAACACCTACAAGACCAGGTTGCCCAGGGCCTTATCCAACTTGGCTTTGAACACCACCAGGGCTGGGGTATCCACAGCCTCCCTGGGCAACCTGTTCCAGAGTCCCTCCACACTCACAATGCAAAATTTGTTTCTAGCACTTAACATAACAATATCTAACATAATTTTCCCCTCTTTCAATTTTTACCCAATACCCCTTGTTCTATCAATACATTTCCTGACTGAGAGTTCCTCTCTGGGCCCCCTTCAGATACTGCAGACTTTTTTTCCCCTACTCAGGATATCTCCATTTATCCTCTTAGTACTTCCAGGATGCTTTTCCCAGAGCAATGCCAGCAAAGTCTACCATGTATCCTGTCACAGTGAAGAAATACAGGATAACAGGGAAATGACTGTGGATTGCTGTTGGGTTAATGTGGCTGCAGTATGGCAGGAAAGGGAAAAGGGGTGTGAGTGTGTGAAAAAGCGTGATCAATGAGATTTTTAACTCAACAGACAGAGATGATTTGTTTAAGATTTAGTAAAGTGAACAATTAGAGAGATAAAAAATTTTACATACACTTTTTTGGTCTCTACTGTTGTTTTTTCATCAGGCTGTCAGTAATGATTTTAGGTCCAGAATAAGCCTATACTGGAGCCAGTAACTGTCAAGGGCAATACATACACACGGTACACATAAATTTTTGACATAACTTTTTTATATTTAACACAGTCCTCTTCCCTGTCTGATGGCATTCCTGAAATTTTCTAGATTCACCACTGCAACCATGTAAATTCTTACCTGCATATAAATCCATATTTAGAACCTGCCCATATTCAATGTTTATGTTGAGTGCTAAATTACACCAAGGTCATTTATACATGTGTCCTCTGCAGAGGGATATGTGGTTGGCAGTTGTGTGGCTCTGGGCAAGCTTGGAAGTGACTACCAGCTACAAAAGCCATGTAACCATGCTAGCTTGAGCTAGCTTGGTGTGGGTTATAAGCCTTGCCAGAGGAGGGAAAAGGGGAGAAATAAATACTGTGGCAGCAGTGCATCTGAGCTCTAACATGCAGACCTACACAGCCAGCTAAATCAAGACTAACTCAAGATGGCTAGGTGAGTTATGGTGGGACTTTTGACTGCAGTAAAATCACTTTCATTGGGTACATATCTAAAGTGAGGTGAGATGCAGTATGAATGAATGTGTAAGGTGGGTTTGAAGACTTTAAGGAGCTACTGTTTTTGGAGTAAGTGTAAAACTTATTAATATACAAATAAAAAAGCCTGGAAATAGAACTAAGTAAGTTTTTTCTGATCTCACGTCTTATTTATAATTAACAAAAGACAGGAAATCCTTCTGCTTATTTTCACATGTCCAAATGGAGAGCCTAAGTTGAGGAACCTTAGTTTTATTTCTCCAAGTAGCATGCTTATGTCTGTCTGTCTACCTGCTTATCTAGTCCTCCCTCTATTCATGTGAAACAACAGAATAAACTAATAGCATCTTTCCCAGATGAAAACAAGTGTATTATCTTTTTATGTTTTCTGAAGCAGGCCAGCATTTCATCATTTCACTGTGTTCAGTTGTTATGTTAGATTGTTTAATGTAATGGGATGACATGACACTGGTACACCAGATACATCAGAATTATGAATGCTGGAAAGAGACAGTGATAAAGTGTTTTGAGATACATGCAATCCTGATAGTGCTATAAGTTTCTGCAATTTATTAAAGACATTTCCCCTGTGCCACCTCATTATTACACATCGAAGGGGAAAAACAAGGGCAAGGTGGATAGTGGGGAAAAAAAAAAAAGAAAAATATGTTGTTCTATCTATGGATCAGAAATCCCTCAGATATGTTAAATTAATATACAAGCATAAGTAAGCTTGAGAGAGACTAAAATAGATTTGGAGGGCAAAAATCTGTATTGGTTGTCTTGTTGATTGATGAGGGTGGGTATCTCCCGTGGGTCGCTTACTGGCTAAAGCAGTTCCCAGACCACCCAAAACAGTTTGTGATTTCCCCCAATTCTGCTGGCTGAGCGTGGTTAAGGCTGGAAGAACGGAGCGAGCTCTGGCTTGGGTTCGAAGGTGTTTATTCAGTGCAGCTCCATGTGCCAGGAGTGCACTTGCCAGGACATGTGCCAGAACCCCAATTTTGGCCTTGTGCTCTCCTCTCACCAGGTCACAGCCTGGGAGGAGGACACTCTGGGCCAATGGGGAAGGAAAGGGGTGGGATCCAGGACAGGGTGATACCAGGTGTTATTTTGGGTACAGGGATGGGGGTATTTTGGAAGGAGCAAGAAAGCCGAGGGAACCCCAAAATAAGTGAGAAGTTGGCAAGAGCAAAACGCAGATACAACCAGTATGGTCAGTGCTACGTTCGCCGTTTATTCTGGCTAAAAGGGCAGGTTATATACACTTCTACATAGTTTACAGTCACAGATGGTCTTTCATTGGTACACAGCACAGAAAAGAATGCAAACACTTATTGTTGACCAACCTCTTAAGGCAGCTACTGCATCCACACCAACCACTGCACCTGCTAACTACTAGAAAACTCCCATTCCTTGTTAACACCTTAAGGGGCAATTCTCACTGCGCCACAGACTTGGCAGCTGAATTTCCACCTGCGTCACCAAGGTCCAGTCTGGGTGATTCACTCACAGTCCAAACACAGATTATATTCACTGTCCCTAAGAAATTCTGCAACAGGAGCAAACCAAGTACAGACAAATAAACAAACTACAGATACAAATTTGAAAACCTCAATCACGCACTGCAACAGATTGAGATATCTGGAAGACAGATTATGGGAAAGCATCTGAGCAAGTAAGAAAATGACAAACTCAGAATTGCTATAGAGATCAAAGACCTTTCCAGATGCAGCAAAAATGACAGAGATGCTGATGGTCCAAAATAACTGTGAAGCTAGACCTGGTGTTGGGCGGGCATCAAAATAATGCTTCTCTACCATTTAAAGGTGTTCAGGCATACCATTAGTGTTTGCTGAAAATTAAGGTTAGATTGATCTGAGATCCTTGGCTCTCAGTTTATTTCAAGATTTCTAGAAGGAAAAAGGAAACTTTAGAAGTCCGACTTATTTGTGGGGGTATGAATCTGTGAGGAACTCCAAACACTTAATTAATAGTATTCTTTGTATTCCATGAATCAACAGTCATGAACTGAGGCTTTTCCAGGTTTGAGAGCTTTGGGCTGATCTGAGAATGAACATTCCTGTCCTGAACTCATGCAAATATCCCCAAACTTCAATTCACTGGCTTTTAGGAGAGATCTAGAAAATTTGTGGAAGACACACGGGTGAATGAAAGCTGGTTTATTTGCTGAGCCAATGACATACAAGGATGTTGAATCAAGAAAGTGCAAGAAGATGCCAGAAAAATCCAGGTATGATGAGTCCAAGATAAAATGCTCATCACAGTACATTTTATTGACAGTGACTTATGATTTTCTTACAGCCCAAGTTCACAAGCTGTCAGAGGAGCTGCAATCCTCATTGTTCAGATGATGACCAATGAGGGAGAGAAGTAAAGATGCAAGATCACAGGAGGAATCTCAGTTGATTATCTAAGAAGCAAACCTGCATAATTTGGAGTTCAGACCCATATTTTAATGATCAGAGAGCTTCTCTTCTTCCTGTGTCATGGTATTCTGCATCCCACAATACTGTTTTTCCCTCTGAAAGGGGATGCTTATCTATTAGTGAAGTAAATCTTTCACAAGTGAACACAGATATGAGTGGTTTTTAAGGAAATTTCTACCAAACAATTGGTGGTCTTTGTGGACTGAAGCTGGTTGCTGCTTTCTCCACGCTACTGCCATTTTTTCCTCACTGAAATGCTTGTGAACAGTCTCTGGGAGAAACCAAAACTGGGCTCACATCTGAAGGTAAACTACTTATCAGGTACTGACATTTCTGAACAGAGTGAAAGCCCTCAGGTCAAGCAGTCTCATGGAAAAATGTGCAACTTCTCCCCCTTCTAGTCATGCCCAGGGACTAGCAGGGGAACATCTGCCTGCAGAACTACTCGTCTGTCACCTTTTCCCATCATCTAACTCAGTTTTATAGAAAGAAAATTCCATTTCACAAGTCTTTGGAGTCTCAAAGCTTCTTACCCATTTTCAAGTCATTATTTTTGTTCTTAGTATTGACTCATTCAAATCTTATGTTTTAGCTGACGTTCTTGTTCAAGCTTTCAAACATCAGAGCAGTGAAAGTGTTTTTAATAAAAAAATCGTGTGACTTGTCTAAATGACACATCCTCCCTCTTTCTCCAGGGGAGGAGTGGGAAGACATCTAGGTAAAGGATCTAGCAAGGAAAGACCGTAGAGACTGTATCTGCTGTGCTGTCAAAAGAATATCCATGTACTTGAATTTATATATATAAAAGTCTTAGAAAAAAACATATTAACACCACTGAATGTCCTTCATTATAAGGCATGGCAAGACCTGAAACAACACTTTGCTCATGACTCAGGTCCAATAAAGACCAGGCATTGGAAGTGCCAACCCAAGAAAATGATTTTCCCAATCATAATCAGATAAACCTTGAGAAATAAGAGTAGATTCATCGAGTGTTTGGAGAAATAGCCAATGGGGAGCCTCCTGTCTATTGGCAAGACCCTTATTGACGTCAGTGAAAACATGACAGAGCCAGGATGAAGCAGACGAGGCATTAGGGATACACAAATACCAAATAAAAATACCGCAGGCATTTTGCTCTTCAACATTAATAACAAATGTCAACAGTCAAGTGCTGCTTCTTCGGTATGAAGCTGTGATATCCAGCCAGTAGGTAATCTCTCAAGACTTCCCAGCAGCCATTTATAGCTTCTGATAAGGTAAAGGATTTATTTTCTTAGCTTGCCCCAGACCCTCTTCAAAATAGCAGTTTTACTTGTGGGAGTGAAAGTATGGATGAGGTCAATTGCTGGTTTCATGGCCAGGAAAGTACAGAAACTGGGATAGTGGTAAAGGATTAAGAACATCTTTCTTCTGTTGTCGTCTCTGTGATGTCTATTTATGGCAACTGAAAATATATTCACAGAGGTTCTTAGGCATCCTGTGATCTACATCTGAATTAGTCCCATGTCAGTAGAATCACAGATTATAAGACTTGGGAAGAGATACAGACCTAAGGAAGGGATCCTGCCAGAGTAAACAGTGGAGTTTTAGATGTCAGCTTTGTCGGAAAAAGACATACACCCCTGGCCAAAGCATTGCCTTGTTCTGCACAAGATCACTGGTTATAAGTCCTCTTTCAGAAGTATATCCTTCAGTCTGGCTTTCAGGAACATGGAAAAACAAAGATAGGAGGAAGCACCATTATTGCACTGGCATCAGAGGGCACATGCAGATCCATGTCAGCTGATAGGACTCATCTTTCATGGTGTGAAAAGTTCCATCTCAATCTTTGCTGTCTAACCAGCTTCAGTTAAGCTGTAGACTTTCATGTGAGGATGTTGGAGGTGTAAATATATTTTTCTTTCAGCTGGTGATGATGTGGGAGTGGTAGCTTGCTAAAGGGAGAGTCTGAGAAAGTGGAAAAAATTCAAGTTACAGTAGAAAGATTTTCCAAGAGTTTTTCTCTGGCTAGAGCTCAGCTTCTCAAGTGTTTGGGAGCCTAAATACCCCTGATTGCCCCAAACTTTGTGAAATCAGAAAAAGTCTTTCTGAAAATCTTAGTCTTACTCTCAATTTACCTAAATTTACCATTCAGTAAACAGAAATAATCATGTTGTAAAAAAACCCAAAAAACCACAATAAGGACAGTGGCAAGCTCTGTGCTGTAGACCTAGATACCCTCTAAATAGCTCTCTGAGAGTTCCATGTCCAGTGCCTGAACAATCCATCAAGGACTGACTTAACCCCCCCTTCCTTCCTGTTTTGAAGTCTGGTGATTTCACTGCATGTAGCTAGGCTCTTGGCAGCCCCACAGAGATTTTCCTCGTGCTTTCTGGTGCTGTTTTATTCTATGAATTGTTTGCACTTCAGGAACAGGAGAATGAATTGGTCTCTGTGGAGTGTTGATGCCATTTCAGACTGAATAGGCTGGGGGGCAGCTAACCCTCATGACAGAATAAAATACAAAGAAGGCTTTATTGGTGTCCCTCTCCCCTTTTAACCTTTTAAATACCTCTTTGTGAAGAACTTATTGTCTGCTCTTCTAAATTAAATCAGAGATGAGGAGAGGACAGAGTAAATTCTAACAGTTGGAAGGGCCACAAAGCAGCTAATCTCAGCTATGGAACATTTATTTATGTTGGGAACATACCTTTAGGAATTCACTTTTGCTTACTGCTTTTGAGATTGGGGAGCAGAGCCCTGTGTCTATGCACCTGGTCATGGGCTGTGGTAGAACCCTTGTTTGTGCCAGCCTCTGGCAGTTTCCTTCATGAGGTGTCCCATTGCAGGTGAATGATGTTTTGCATTTGTAGCTCATTTCAGTTTTACCAGTTATATTTCTTGGTTTAGCTTCACACTCCTCATATTTGTGAAAGTTGTTGAATCTCTGGCAATGCAAAATGCCCAGTCTTCCTCGTTACCTTTTAAAAATGCCTGTATTTCTGCCTTTTGTAACACGTTCATCTTTCTGCCTCAGGCTTCTTACCACTGAAGTTTCAGACAACCAGGCACGTCCTGTCTGGAGAGGAAAAGACTAAAGGGAGTAATGATGAATGTCCATAAACACATAAAGGCATGTCCCTGAAAAAGGAGAGGAACCAATTATCCTCATTAGTCAGTGGGAACAAAAAAAAAAGAAAAAAACCTAAGGAGTGATAGGTTCTAAGTGATGCACTGCATATTTAGGTTGACTGTTATGGAAAACTTCATAACTATTAGTACATTTAAGGCAATGAAGCAACTCACCCAAGGGAGGTAGTCAGATCACCTTCATTGGAGATAGTCAGGGGAAGGTTTGACACTCATCCATCAGAGAAGTGTTAGAGATAATTAAATCAGTCTTGCCCCAGGCAAAAGGATGGACTAGATAATTCACTGGTGCTCCTGTTCAACCCAGCAGATTCTATATTTTTCCTTCTTAATTGGAAAGATATAAATGCGTGTGTATGTGCATGTGTGTATGTATGTGTACCACAATTCCTTTTACCCATGGAATGGCTGATGGAGTGACATTTCTTCCCTTAGCTTTATTCTCTGTGTTTTGAAATGTTTGCTCTAAATTGCCTCAGCAGCTTTTTCAGGTGCCTGTTTGCAGAATTGTGAAGGGGATCAGGTGCTGGCAGCTGTTGATCTTAATTTTTCCTCTTGATTGGTTTTGTTTCACTAAAAATTAGCCCTTAAAATATACATCTAGACAGGAAGAATTGTCTCCTTGCCTGTCTGATTACTTAGTGCCACAGACTAGACAAACATCTCTGAAAGGCTCTGTTATTTAAATGTTTTTATTTAAAAATCCATCTCTCTCTGGAGTTGCCTGTCTCTTTTCACTGGTTTTATAGGGACTCCTGATACTGCTGATGTTATTAGAAAACTAAAGACTCTGAAATGAAGCATCCTGAGCCTGCTGCACCTTGCAGGCCTGCACAGGATGTTTTCCCATGCCTTTGTTCCCCTGCTGATGACGCAGGGTAATGGCCATGGCAAGGCACCCAGTGTGCTCTGCATTTTGCCCATTACAATTAGCATGATTGTCTCAGTGCTAGTTTGTGCTTCTCCATCTGTTTGCAGCCTCCATCTGTTGTCTCTCCTCTTACAGTCAGTTAAGTCTAAGGATTTAGATAAAGCTAAGAGGTGTGCTGTACGTTGTCTGTGGCAGCAGGCACCTGTGCTCAGTTCTGCTCTGGGTTTGCACCACTGACTGCAGCCAGACTGTGATGCCTGACCCTGTCCTACAGATGGAACAGCAATACAAGTGACGATGAGGGCAGGAACAGTGGAGCTCCTTGATCTTGTGGTCCAAGAAAAACTGCTACGGCACAAACCATGCACTATCTCATTTTGATTGCTGGTAATCACAGAACACTACAAGGACATCTTGGAGAGTAAATTTAGAAAGGACTTTGAAATCTTTCAGAGAGGCAAAGGATAATATTGATGTTCATACACTGCAAGAAATACTGCACAGGTAAGCACCATCATTTTTTTGGCAGCTCAGACAAAGCATCCCTTATCACAGCTGAGGCTACAATGCATGAGTTAGTTCCTTTCTTAAGTGTGCGAGCTGAGTGTAATTCTACCTGAGGAATTTGCTTTGAAAGGCAATTAAAACTTTGCACAGTGAAACTTTATGGACAACACAGGAAGCAGTTTTCCACCTCCTTTACCTTGATCTTTGCAACCCTGACAACACCCACCATGCTGGGAGAGCTTGAGTGGTGGGTCCTTGAAAGAAGGGCTTCTTCCAGTGTGTATGCAGGCAGCAAAGAACATCATTGTCCAGCCTCACAGCTCAGACAGAGACTGAATGCAAACTAATTGTATACAATAAATCAATTCTGAATTAGGTCTGCAGCAAATGGAGAAAGATCTTTTGCTCTTTCATCCAGTTAGCCAGTGTGTCATTAACACCCTCCCCTTGAGCATCAACCCTCCCAAATTCTGTGATGCTCCAGGGCCACTTAAACATTGTAGAAGAGATAATTCAAGCTTTTTTTTTTTAGCCAGTGATGTTCCTTACCTCATAACATGCTACAGTTGAGCATAGAATCACAGAATGACAGAATATCCTGAGTTGGAAGGGACCCACAAGGATCATTGAAGTCTAGCTCCTGGACAATCCCAACATGTGTCTGAGGGCATTGTCCAAATGCCTTTGTCAGGTTGGTGCTGTGACCACTGCCCTGGGGAGCCTGTTCAGTGTCCAGCCACCCTCTGGGTGAGGAACCTTCACCTTTACCTAAACCTCTCCATGCCTGACTCCATTCCCTTGGGTCCTGTCCCTGCTCACCAGTAAGAAGACATCAGCAGACCAGGTTTAGCAGAGTAATGGTAATAGGGGAAGATGTTGGTTCTTTGTTTTCATTCTAAAGTATCTTTAGGTTATGTTGTGGAGAAAGACAGCTCACCTGAACATTGAGTGAAAACCTTTATGCTCCACAGCTTGCAACAAGTCATAGCATACATTGAAACCCACAAAACTGTGTCTCAACTCCTCCCATGAACCCTTGTTCCACAGACACTCCTGGCTGTCATTCCATCCAGCAGCACTTAAAAAAGATCATCAGGAATGTTTGGGTGAGCCTATTCCTGCATCTGGTAGTTCCTTTTGACTTCCAAAGCAAAACTAGACCAATCTCCCTCCTCCCCAAGACATATATGAGTGGGGGGAAAGATAACATCTTTGTAAAGCATCCTTACAGGCTCTACCAGGAGGTTGAAATGTGGTCCCCCAGCCGTGCTAGAGCAGAGGTTACCCAGGGTCTATAGCACACTCCTGCCCTCTTTGGATTGCACGCTCTGCATCATTCCCTTGCAGGTCATACACATCCCGTGTTAGGAAGAATCTGGTGCCAAGCCTCTAAGATGTACTCTTGGGTGCACCATAATAGGAATCTGTTGTAAGTTTAAGAGTAGTAAGTTTAAGAAGTTCTTGTTATCCATCTTGCAGGTTTCCCAAGCTATTTAACTTTTATAATAATCTGCTTTTTTCAGTGATTGGCTAAAAAAACCCCAATCCCCTAATGCTAACTCTGCTATGCAAAATGGAGATTGTTAATTTGATGGTTAGGAAAAGAGAACATAACTTGGTTTTTGGACTATCATCTTCCAGATACTTAAGCATGTGCTTAACTTTGAAACTGTAAGACATTTTTGAAGACAGTAGATTCATTTACATCAGCATATTGCTGAGTCTTCACAGAATTAGGATTGCCATTAACAGCCTCAGCATCCTGACAGTGTTGTTTCCTAGTTTTGCATAGCAATAATGGTAAATTTGTGTCTGATGTGACTTATGCAACCCATCATTTGCCTTTGTCTGTGCAGCTATAAATCAATGTGTATTTTTTTTCCCAGATTGATCTTCAGTCTGACTCTCTGAGCCGTAACTGTGATTATGCCTGTTCCTGCTTTTCCCTCCAGGTTTTCTTGGGTGGTTTTCATCAGGAGAGCACTTCTCATCTAATTGGGACAATGAACTTTGTCTTTTTTCTTTCTTTTCCCTGTCAAACTTTCTTTAGCAATGTCTCCTATAGTTAGAGACTGCCTTTTCCCTTAATTACTTGAAGCCATCTAAAGTAAACAATCTTAAACCAAAAGAACAATAAGCCACATATTTTTCTGGTGCCCTCTCCCCATTGTCCTTCCATTTTATAAACTAATGGTACTGAGAGATTAAACTTCATCCTATAGGCAGTGACCTATTCTGTTGTTTCGTTTTAATTTTTCATATCTCCCTCCCCCCATTTTGGGTGACATTCCCCCCAGGTTACACCTTACATCAAAGTATACATCATTTGCTCTTATGTTTTTCTGCATGCTGCCTCTAGGCTAGGAAATTGGCAGAATGCTGCTGTTGCTGCTGAGAAGTAGCCTTTTTCCTTTAGTCAAATGCTTTTTAGCTTGAAAATGTCAATGCAGAGATAAGTCATAAGATCAACTCTTAAATATTCACAGACTGCTTCCTTTGTTTTGTTTTGTTTCTTTCCCCATGTCACAGTGTTATCCAGGGTAGCACTTTACTGGATGCTTTGCACATTTTCTTAAGCAGTGCTTCTCTCATTAGTGCTTAAAGAAGTATCAAGAGTTAATTTTTTCATTAGGAGTTCTTGTGCTGTGTAATATCCTGCATGCATTAGATACAGAGAGATATTTCCCTTATGGAAAAGTCCTATAGGGTTTCATAGAAAATTACAAACTTTCTCATATAATTTTTTAAACCACCTTGTAAAAGCAAATATACAATGAAATATACTTCTATTGACATGGCTCAAAGAAACCTGTGGAGAAGAAATAACTCTCTAACACATCCTGTAGATTTTTTGAGTAATTTCTATAACCCTATTAAGCTTCTTTAGAGCTCTGCCAATTCCACCCCTCTGTATGTCCGTAGGCTCCTTTGGAAAGGGCACAGAAATAGGACCAAAACAGTGCTCTGCCATTTCTCTCTGTGGATCTATATATAATAAGATTTTCCTGCTACTTCCAGTCCCCGATGGCTTGCTGAAAACTCATCATTACTCTCCTGGCAGCTCTTTTGTTTAGCAAATTTGTGTAAAACAAATTGTATCTGCTTCTTGCATACCCATCTGTCCCATCTTTCAGTGGTGGAAACCACCACATAACCAACAAATTACATCTACCATCAAATTTTTTGCCTCTTTGGCATTTGTTTCTACTGACTGCATTCATCTGGAGTCTCAAATTCCAGACTTCAGTGTGAGAACATTCCCATGCTCAAATCCATGGCACAGGAGGTTATGCCAAGCTGAACCAGCACCAGGGCAAGGTGCGTATAGGCGATGGAAGGATTGGAGCACTGATGCAGCTGCGGGCAGCCAGGGCGTTATGAGCTCCTTGCAGGTGCATCACCTCTGGGGTTGGCCAGCAGCCTCAGAATGGCTTAAAAATATCAGCGAGATGGCATCAGTGGAGGTGTTTGGAAAAAAAAAAAAGTTTTAATTAAGATGGAAATAACAAACCATACAGAACAAAAGAGAAAAGACATGCCAGGTGTAAGGAGAACCTGCTACAACACCCCAAAAATGCCCCGAAAACCTCTGTGCTCTCTTTTAAGCATGTAAAAACTGAGACAGGGTTCTTGGCATCCTGCCCAATAGAAATAACAACAGGGTTTGAGGTGCAACTTCAAAGATCCAACAGGCATCTCTGTGCTGGCACACGGCCAAATAAGGTGTCGAATTCTCTGGCTTTTTACCCTATAAGTGAGAGAAAGAGTGAAACCCAGATCCTTTCCTAAAATGGAAACCGCTGCTACTGTGGGGGTGCAAATGCCACCACTGTGAGGTGCACTCCTACAAAGAACCAATAGTGTGAGGAAGTGAAGATCCAGAACATTTTATCACCAGCAGCTGTTTGCAAGTTACTGACAACCTGCCCACATAAATCAGACAATCACAGAGCAGTTTGGGTTGGAAGAGACCTTAAAGATCATCTGGTTCCAACCCCCCTGCGGAAGGGGGGGATTGGAAATAAAGCTTGATAATGATCAACAACACCCTGTCGAGGGCGAGTGGGCTTGATGACATCACATCACACCATCCCCTGTTAAACTGCTCCTATTGCTGCATGACTGAGAGCAATCATTCAAGTGATTAAGGGAAAATGTGGGATGGTATGGGAGGTTAGAGAGGATTGAAGTCCGTTCTGACATTTGCTGTGTGATTACCTTATGCCTCAGTTTCCCCAACGGATGTTTCTATGCAGTTTTGTAAATATCTGTAGTTGGAACTATAAAATTGAGAAGCTAAGGCTGAACTTAGTTTTTGCTTTGCATGGGATGGGCATAAAAGTCCTGCAATCCTGTCTGAGACAAAAAAAAAGCAAATAATATGTTCTGTGTTAATAATTGTTATATATTTCTGAGTAAAAACAGTGATGGGATCTCACCAGCTGGTTGATTTAATATAAATATTCAAATGCAGAAACAGTTTATTAAACAGATTGGAAATCATCAACTTCATTATTGTAATAGAGCAAATACAGTATCTTGATTTCCAATAAATGGAACAATCTACCGTATGCTGAATCACTTGCTGTCTGCTGCTATGTTATATTAAAAAGAAAATAATGATTCTAACAGAATGTCGTGTAGCCACTCCAGGAATTAATAGAATTAGTGCAGCAACTTCAAGACAGAATATAAATATTCTATTGAATTATCAATTAAAACCTCATCGTAATAAAGGTAAACTACATCAAATAAGTTAACAGAAATTATGGACTATTTCCCAAATTCTTGTATTAGTCTTCATTTTGAGCCTGAAGTGAAAATTCTTGAGAGTAACAAGTATATAATTACTTGACATTTTTCTTCTTCGAGTCATCTTAGGAAAACAAATTACATGATGTAAGTGGAGCTCTTCGGATTCATAAACTACTGGCATAATGAAGAAAACACTGGGTAGTTATTATGCATCAAGCATTTATTGATGTTAATTTTTGCTCAAAAGATTGAGACATAGATCATTTTTCAGTTTCTAATATGAGTCTGCTGAAGTTTTGCTTCCATCAAATGTTGTTCACCTCTGTTGTAGGAAAAATTGTTTAGTTCATTTCCCTGGTTTGGCTGGACTTCTTTCCTGGCAGCCACCTCCAGCAGAATATCATCGCTACAAAATTCAGCTTCTCCCATATGCCAGTTATAATTAACTCTGACATCACAAAGGTGAAATAATATCACCAGAGGCAAAGGAGTTCTTTAACATTATAAATAGGGACAAGAAGAAGAAACTGAGACAGGGAAAATATCAGACACAAAAAAATCCTAATCTGATAGACCCTGGGATAGTACTCACACATAATTTTGAAGTGGAAATTCATGGGGATGAATGTAATCCTTCCAGTTCCTCTCATGTTCTCCCATGTGTTCAAGATATTTCAGTTTCAGGCATTACACTATTTCCTGCCTACATGTTCCAACCACAGCCATTACAGGACATCACCCATCACATGCCAGTACTTTCCAACATGGTCTGACTGCTCTTGTAATATAAAGCAGCAGTGTAAGAATGCAATTTTGTAATTTTTACAGTCTATCCAGGGAAAAAAAAAAGGAAAAAAAAAAGCAAAACCCAAATGCACAAAAACAAACAAAAAACAAAAACAAACAAAAAACAAAAAACAAACAAAAAAACCCAAAAAAACCCAAACCAACAAACAAAAATCAAACAAACAAAAAAAAAAAAAAAAAAAAAACCAAAACAGAAAGAGGGGAAAAAAAAGAAGAAAAGAAAAAAGTAGAAAAAATATAAAAAGAAAAAACAGAAGTAAAAATGTGGATAAAGAACAAACACTGAAATGTCATTCAAGGGAAATAGAACTAAGTTCCAGAAAACCTAGATAACTTTTTGGTTCAGTCTTTAATATAACCTGCCTTGGGAAAATAATTTTCATTTTATGCACTTACATTTCTTTTCATATTCCTTCTCTTTCTAATCTAGTTTTGTTACAGGGCTTTTCTAGCTGCAAAAAGGTGTGAACAAAGTGAGTCAAAATTTGCAGGGTTTTTCTGCAGATTGAAGACAATGGTATCACAACAATCCCTATCAGTGGAAGTTTAAAGACATAATGGTCTGTCTCTGACCCTGTCCTCTTAAAAAGAATTTGACTGATAACTGTTGATAGAAAAGGGCTGAATTTATTGACTTGCTTCTTTGAAAAATAGGAGACCATAAAATTAAAATTATTGCATAAAAATTATACTGTTTACTCTTTTTTTGTTGGATAAATAATTTTAAAAGAGAGATGTTTCAGTGAATAAAAGCTTTCAAAAAAAAATTTAGAAATAGTCAGGGATTTTTCCCCAGATATTTATGATATCTGTTTTTCAGAATTCTAACTTTGAGCCAAAATTTAAATGCAGGCATTGATACACTATTTTCCTTTCCCTCTTTTCCTCTTTCCCTCTTTCCCTTCTCAAAAGGGATGTGATTTTTCCTCCATTGAAATTTCAAACCCTGGTAAACAATTCTCACCCTCTCTTTTTATGCAATTCTTAGAGATTCCTCTAGGAGTCACTTGCCACATTGAGCCACGAGAAACAAGGAATTATTAACACACATTACACTGAGGATAATCTTTGCTCAACTGTCTACTCAAAAAGGGCATCCCTCAATACCTGTTTAGTCAAAATTGTGAAAGTTATTTTAAAAATGGGTTGGAGGTTGGAGTAGGTCAGGAAATCCATTTCCCTGAAAAACTTTGAACAGTTTATTCCAGAGTTTTCAGAACAAATTAATTATATACCAGCAGTTTTGAATGGCCCTTACTTTATGTCATCTTGATGGGAGTTTTACTTTGTGTTTACTTTTCTAATATTTCTGAATATTTCTAAAAATTAGGAATTTATGATGCTGACGAAGCATGTGCATTACCCAACATGACTCATCACAGGTCTTCATAGCTCCTATCCTCCATCACACACTCTTGACATCTGATCTCACAGAATTGCACAATCAGGGAATGATTTGCACTAGAGGATACCTTTAATGTCTGTCTACTCCTGCAGTGGGCAGGGACATCTTCAACCACTCCAAGCTGCTCAGATCCCCATCCAGCCCAAGTCTGAATGATGATTGTTTTTTCTTTCCCATAAATTGTGCTTCCTGCACCAGAAGTTTATGCTGCATACCAAGAGGAAAAACATAAAGCCCATCCAAAATATTTTCACAAATATAAAAAAGCAGAACTGATCAAAAGAAAGTGTGACACATAACCTACCTTTCCCACTATTTTCCTCGCAATCTGTTTCACATTACTCCCCCTGCCGCAAAGGTAATGGATATAGTTATCCCAGCTAAAACATCTCTACATTTTAACTTCTTCCAGTTTGTGCACAACTTCCCTGCGCATTTGGTGCAAAGAACCATCTTCCTTTGAATAACTGCAGGCAGAAATGCTGTCAGACTCCCTTAATGGTAAGCACACGGTAAAGTTATTTGACTTTATCAGATACCTTGGGTTACATCCGATGTTCTTGAGTCTTAGAAGGGTTGAGATTGCCTGATTTGGTAGCTAGTGTCAAACTTCTGATTTTGTGCCAGACACCAGCCCAAAATGTGGCCTTGGGCATGTGACTTATACTATCCTTGCCTCTGTGCCACCATCAACAAAATGAGATCTTCTCTGGGGGAAATGTGAGAATTAATTAGCTTGTGTTTGCCAGAACTTCTGAAGTGCTAAGCAAACCCTGATTAGAATAATTTTACAGGCTTCAGAGGACCGCATATCTCAAGGGATCATGTGGAGAACTCTCAATGGGGAAGTAATGCAGCACACTCAAAAATGCATTTGCAAGACTTTAGTCTATGTTTCACTTGAGTGGATTCATATTTTAAAAATCTTATGGCTCTATTCTTTCTAACCCCGCATACTTCATATCAACTTGTGTTTAATCTTGCATGCAGAGGGTGAGGAAAGTGTCTACAAAGCGGTCCTTCCTCACTCCCCTAAGGAATAATCTACTCTCATCACCATAGCATGTAACTGCAAAGACCAAAATAGCCTTGCAAAGAAATGAATGTTAAGACTTCCCACGGGGAGTTGAAAAAGGGAACAGCAATGTCTTGACTAGATCATGGGGGTTATGGCAGTGGTAACCTATGAAAGGGCAGAGCAGCCCCTTTTGCCTTTTGCACTTTTGGAACACGAGGCTGGCCTCGGGGAGCATCTCAGCTGCTCAGCATTTCCTCCTGATTCCCTCAGGCTTCTTTCTTGTAAAGTCCAAACAAAGGAAGACTTATTAGCTCAAACTACAGAGGAGTGTTGTTATGAGGCTTTGGGCAAGAGTTGGTTTATGTCTGGCAAACTCGGAGCAGGGGCAGGGAGGGCTGAGCCACTCTGCAAGCACCAGAGCGGCTCTGTCCTGATGCACTCAACAGCCCTGGGAAGCATGGGCAGGAGCGAGCAGCTTTACATGTCATAAGTATGAATTCTCTCTCTGGAAATGATTCTGGTTCACTGCTTGATTTTTTTTTTTTCACCTTTTAAGTAAAACTGAACTATGGTAGCCTTCAAAAGTTACTTAAATTTGATCTAATTATAGTAATTCATGCTTCTCTTCTGAAATGCCTTCATACTCCTTATATTTGCCTGGTTCTTACTCTGATTTACTAAAGGGCCAGGCTTGGAGAGTCAGGTGTTCTGAGCTGTTGGATACTAATGGATTTTGGATCAGGTTGGGTTCCCCTAACATGGCCTGGCCATCAGAACTTGCCCTTATAAATTAACTCCTGAACATACTTTTGAAAACCTATTATTTTCATTTTTAAAATAAAGTTACTCAGAGTTGTCCTGGATCCAGCTTGCTTGCCTCATGTCTGCCCTCTCCTCAGTCTGGAGAGGCAGAGTGTCCAACACAAGGATTTAAATGTGACAGACAGGAGAAGCAGAATTAGTTCCAGGTTCTGCTGGAATCAACCAGCTTCAGGTTTGCTATGTCCCTTAATCTCTCTCTTCCTTGATGGTTGATCAGCTAAATCTGAATAGCAGTGCTTTTCTTCTTCCCAGATATAGTGGATAAGTCAATTCTGAGATCATTAAAATGCTGTAGAACTTTAAATTGTCATAGGTTTTTTTGTGTTATTGTGTTTCTTGTATTTTTTTTTAGTTTAGTCTATTTGTCTGTGATGGGTATTCTGATTATTGAATGCTTTCCCTTAAAGAATATTTATCTTGTTTCTTCCTGAAACTCACACTGAAAATGAATAAAAAAGGCAAATATAAATGATTTTTAAAAAGGAAAACAAAAGCCTCTTTCCTAACCCTAAATTTTATTACTCAAGCTTTCTGTATCAGCACAGTCCAAAGTCAAAGAAATAAATGAACTTCTTCCCACTTGTTGAAAGTCAAGCTCTGGGAAAACAAAAATCATGCTAATTGAATAAGTAATCCAATTTGGAGTTCCTCAGTAGGCATTCTTTAATTTTCTTTAAAGAATAGAAATATTTCCATACAGAAGACAAATTCTGATTTATTATTGTTTAGTTTTGCTGTTACAGACACGATGCAGATCTCTAGTCACTACCCAAGACTCCATTGGGATGACACACACCCTGCTGTATCCAAGAATAAAATTAATTTCCATATTTTTAACAGGTTTGCGGTTTTAGGGATCTTTAGTATCTTGCATTACTGCTGCTGTTTCTTCCTCCCGTCCCATCTCCACATTCTTACTCTGCTCAGAGTGTAATAACTTGCCCAGTGTGCCTTGAAAAACCTTCAGACCTTGCAGTCTGCTTTCCTGTGTATTTGTTCTGGGTTTTTTCTTCTTCTTTTCTTCTTTGTGAAATGTCTCCCTTAATGTATTTTACCTAAAAATGATTCGTTAGAAATTTAGGAAAGCTGTCCAAACCACTCTTGAGAAGTCTCCTCTGCAGTCGTGCCGGAATGGCCTCCAGGTGAATGTTACACCTACATTTTATTTCATAAATTGTGCTGAGCTGTATGTGCACCTTAAAAGACGATGTGCTTTGCAAGTTGTGAGTCCTTATGCAGGGAGGGAGGCAGGGGAAAAAAAAATTAGTCCTCTTCTTCTCTGTGACTTATTTGACCTTGAGACTTATAATGGCATCTCAGACAAAATGAACATAATCTAATGGACAGCGGGGAAGAGGGAACGGCTGGGTACATCTGTCGTATTACTGGGCTGTCTGAACAGTCAATGAAGCAGGTCCAAACCATAAGAGGCCTGTTCAGTTTAGCTCCAGGGTCTGCAGACAAGGAGCACAATCATTTATCTTTATTTACTGAACTCTGCTTTCTGTTGAAAAAAAAAAAAAAAAAAAAAAAGAATTGACAGGTTGACAAAAACCCAACTTGGCGATGCCCACTGCACTGAGATAAATGCTATTCATGCTCTGCAAAGACAAGGACAGCTTCTCATGCCCTTTCTCCCATTCCAGTAGGCACCTATTATACAACAAATAAAAGCAGCACAAGACACCTGTACACTGCCTGCTGTACTTGGCGCTCTCAGCTGCTCCACGGACAGTGTTGGCGTGGGGAGGTTTTTGTGTCCTTGTTTTGCTCCTTTATATTTCTTAAGGAGGTACATATACAAAATCAGAGAAACTAACATTTGGGATTTCCGTTTTTAATATTTATTTTTTCTTCCTTTTCTCTCTTTCACTATTTCTCTATTTTCTCTTTTATTTTCTTTTTTCTTTTCCTTTCTTTCTTTCTTTCTTTCTTTCTTTCTTTCTTTCTTTCTTTCTTTCTTTCTTTCTTTCTTTCTTTCTTTCTTTCTTTCTTTCTTTCTTTCTTTCTTTCTTTTCTTTCTTTCCTTTCTTTCCTTTCTTTTTCTTTTCTTTCTTTCTTTCTCTTTCTTTCTCTTTTTTCTCTCTCTTTCTCTTTTTTCTCTTTCTCTCTTTTTTCTCTCTTTCTTTCCCTCTTTTCTCTCTTTTTCCTCTCTCTGTTTCTCTGTTTCTGTCTCTCTCTTTTTTTCTCTCTTTTTTCTCTCTTTCTTTCTCTCTTTCCTTCCTTCTTGCTTTCCCTTTTTCTTTCTTGCTCTCTCTCTTTTTCTCAGTATCTCCCTCTCTTCCTCTCTGCTCACAAATAAATCAGAACAGCGAGATGCATCCCACAGAGGCCGTCTGTAATAGATAAAAGGAGCACAAACCTTGAGGGAGGACTGTTGGCTCTCTTACATGCTGCATTAAAGACCAGTCAGAAATGCTGCTTAATGGCCTAGAGTGCTGGTTTCACCCATATTTTTATTTGCTTTTGACAAAACATTAAAGCAAAGACATGAAGGTTGTAGGGTGAATTCTGCTCTTTGACTAAGGAAATGTAAATTCATTGACTGCCAACCTATTTCTCCTGATTCAAACCATTATAATTAAGATGAAAAGAGAATCACAGAGATTTATATTCAGAAGGGAGGTGGTATTTTTTAGTACTTATATTCTGAGGGGGAGATTTCTGTGGTAATGGGAGACATGAGGCATTCAGCTCTCACTGACCTTCGCTGGATGTTGGGTATCCAGCCATTCTTTCTGCATTTGAACCTCTCCCTTCCCCCAAAGTGATTGATGGCTATCTGGATAATGAAATTCATGCCTGCATTTCTGACTCTGCCACAGACTTGTTGTATGACCTTCATCAAGTCACTTCAACACTGCAACGCATCTTTTCTGTTCTGCAAAATGGAGGTGGCCTGTCTTGATATGGGCCAGCACCACCACAGGCCAGTGCCATCAAGCAGTAATTCCTATGGATTGTCTCACTGGTTTCACTTGCTAGAGCCACTGCATGTGCCCAGGCATGGGTGGATGTCCTGGCTGGCTGCCCCTCTCTCTGGTGCTACTAGGTTTGATTGTTTCCAGGATTTGGAATTGCTCCAAGTCTTCAATTTTATGAAATCCTGCAAACTGAGACAGTTTAACTACTACTAATATTGTTATTACTATTATTAAAATTATGATTATGATTATAATATACAGTACTCCAGGACATGAATGTTTAACTTAGAGGATGTGCATTTACAGCTGATATATTTACAACCCTCCTTAAAAAGGCTAAAAGAGGCTCCAAGACTGTGGTGAACCTCCCTCAAAGAGTTAATTTTTCAGGCAATTTGGTTTGCAAGAATTCTGGTTTTTTATTTATTTTTGTCAGGCAGGATGTTTTCTCTCCCGCCTTCTTATTTCCTCCCCCATCTCCCCCCTCTTCTCTTTCCTCCAACCCTGATTCATATGGAGCTGAGAAAAGAGACAGCTGGGAAGGATTTTAGCAGAGAGGTAGGATATGTATCTGAAAGTAATTTGAATAGTTTGTGAACCATGGTGTCCATTGGTTTGTAACACCTGGCTGTGTCAGCTGTGTCAGGTTATGTCATGTTGTGGATCTCAGTTTGACTGATGCAGCTGGATGGGACCAGGCTCAAGCTGACATTGCAACAACCCAGGAAAACTGAAAAGACAATTTTCTGCAAGTGCGCCTGAAAAACCAGGAACTCTTTGCATATCCAAACCAGCAAAGATTCATGGCTTTTCCTGAGCTAAATGTGCACCAGCAGCACGATGGCAGTCTCTGTGCATTCAGAGCTGGGTACAGGGGGCACATTCGTCTGATGCAGAACTGTGTTTTACCCCCTGCTCAGCACCCTACAGCTTCCTGAGCAGATCCTGGGGGTGGGAATGACAACCTTGCCCTGAGAGAACAAGACTGCATTCAAAGCAGCTTGCCTCTTTCTGTTGTGGGGGTATTTTTCAGCATTTGGCAGCTTATTTGAGAGGGAATTAAACTTCTGTACTGAAGCAGAGAATATGCCCCCAATAGGCAGCACCTAAAAAAAAGTAAATAAATGTGGGTGTCATCTGCTTCATATAGCAAACCCCATTTTCCTGAGAAGCTATGTTTCTAATAGAAAGGAATTCTCAATACCTTTTATTTACACTTGGGTAACATCCAGTACCCCATCATGGCATGAAAGGTTTAAACCTGATTTGAAGCCACAGTTGTAGGAGTCAGGGTGTTTCTCACTATAGGAAGTGATATGTTTATTGGTCTAAGATTCTGTAGAGTTTGCTGGAGAGACTACTGGTTGTCGAAGAACAGGCAGATTGCACTAAACATGTAATTTCCTATTATGCTATAATGTAAGGGGTGTTGAAAGAGAGATGAGAAAGATTTTGACAAAGCCCCTCTGCATAGCAATGTCTCTATTTCCCCATCTGCAAAATGCCAAATGAATAGTATCACCAGGATAAGAGGGAAAATTATCAAGTTCAGTCTGTTTGCCAGCAAGCCTGCCTCCACTAGTTTCAGTGAAATTATCCCTCTCTACAGCAAAGAAGTATGTAATTCAAACATACCCCAAAAGCGAGCTCAGAATTGAGAAGCAGAAAATACCTCATAATAGAAACCTGCCATATATTTCTACAAAACAGGCTGCAGACTGGGCTGTCACTCATTTCCTCTTTAGATATACAACATACCTGGAAATGCACAAAAAAAAAGAGAGGCTTAGAGCACACTTCAGCTATTTATAGCTGCCTTTAAATCTCTGGTCATTAGAGCATTGAGGGAAATGGAAGGAACAATAGTAAAATATTTTTGCAATGCAAATTTATATTTTAAATATTCTTTTTCCACAAGCAAAATAGAATTATTTCCTCTTCCTATTACCATTAATGATAATTTTAATTGCATGATCCTAGCAGAAATGCACCTCTTCACAAAATAAGACCCACCAGAGTGAAGTAACTCATCCAAAATCAATAGACCTACAGTTGTTAATATCCTATAATTTGAGATATATATATGTATGATATATGTATTTGAGATATATACACCATTAGAGTTATGCTCCTTTAAAAAAGAAAGAGTGTTTTCATTTTTTAATACCTTTTGCCCATGCAGAGCCTCCAAGGATAAAGATTTTAGCATCTGTAAGTAAATCTGATTCCATTATCATGTGCCCTTCAGTTCTGAGTCAATCTCCCTGATAATCTCTCTAAAGCTGCCAGTTCCTGTTTGTGAGGTAAAGCAATGATGAGAGCATTCAGCCAGGCTGTGGATGGAGACACAACATAAAGAAACATGAAGATGATGTTTTCTCTTGCCAGGATCTCTCTCTGATTGAGCAAATTGGTTAAGCATGTGCTTAATTTCAAATACATCAGATATCCTTTTGCACTTAACTATGCACCAGCTTAAAGCTAAGTGTATTTTCAAGTGTCTCTCTGAAAGGTACATGAAAGGGGAGGGGCAGCATGGATGTCTGGTTGAGACAGACATTCCTAATAAGCCTTTAGATCTCAACTAGCACTGGAAACTTTTTCCTTCCTGTGAAGCTTAAGGATTTATGTGAAGATTTTTTTTCCCTTAGTAATTAATTTGGACCCCAACAGTGTGAAGATGGAAAGAAAAGGACCCTATTAAGACTTGATATTAAGTTAATAGCAGGTGACAGTGACTTCATCAAAAGCCCTATGCAAAACATCAAGTAGATGGAAATTTCAGTTCTGGTACATTACTCAGCTGAGTATCATCAGACCTGCTTATCAGGGTCACAAAGATTATTTGTACATTATAAAAAAGGATCTGTCCATCAAAGTCAGTTTAAAAAAAAGAAAAAAAAAAAAAAAGAAAGAAATGCTTGTTTCCATTTTAGATTCATGCAATCAGACCCAACTAGGAGATGATCAAACCAAACCAGGGGATGTTTTCCTAATCCCACTAATGAAAGTAACCTTCCTTTCGGGGTTCACGTCCATTAAAGGATTCCTCTTGAGTGTGGGGTTCAAATAATGAACACTGAGCATCTTGCCTGCTTATGTATGCTTGCAGTAAAGGAAAACTGAGCAGCTGGGAAAAAGCATTGCCAAGTATCCTAAGAAAAAATACAAAGGGCTCAAGCAGATATCAAAAACAGAAAGGAAATTTGTCTTTGACAAATTTAATCTTTACAAGTGACTGGTAAAGGTAATGACTTAGAATTAAACACTCTAGTTGCTTTTCACTTCCTGTAAGTAAAGAGGACTCCTTAATGTTGTTAGTCATATCTGACAATACTTCAGGGATTGCATTTGATAATTTCAAGCTTCTTTCCAAACACAGCTGATCTGCAGTAAGTCCTCATGGCTTCAGTATGATCTGCTTCTGCCCTTTCTGTTCCCTGGGGATGGACACACAGACTCAGCTCAGCACCCCTCTCTCCTCCCTGCCTCATCAGTTTGACAACAAATATGCTACAAACACAGGCTGAGGGAACAGGGCCTGCCCAGTGTGGAGAAGAGAAGCCTCCAAAGGGATCTCACTGCTCCCTATCTTAGAGGGAGGTGATAAAAAGAGGGAGAGTGACTCCTTACACAGAAGTATGAGGACAATGTAGCATAGTTTTAAACTTAAAGATGATAGATTTGAATCAGATATGTGGAAAAAAAATTGTCTGTCAGGATGGTGAGACCCTGGCGAAGGTTGCCTGGAGAAGTTGTGACTGCCCAGTCCCTGGAAGTGTCCAAGACCAAGATGGATATTGAGCTAACCAGCCTGGTCCAGTGGAAGGTGCTCTTTCCTAGGTAGGGAGATGGAGTGAGATCATCTTTAAAGTCCTTTCCAACCCAGGATGTTCTATGATTCTATGATATATCAAAGCGTTTTGCTGTGTAGACACATGCATCCATCTCAGAAATTTTGTATGTAGTGTACCAAACAAGAAGTGTACCCAACTTTAGGAAAGTTTTCACCTTAAGGCACCAAATTAGTCAAGCATCATATTTTGGAAAATTTGGCCTTTTGCTATTTTTTGTTTTCTTTTTTGCCCTGTGCAACTCATTTGCTTCCTATAGAATCTGTAGCAATTTTCTTTCTTTTTTTTTTCTTTTTTCCTTTTTTTATTTTTTTTATTTTTTATTTTCTGATTTCAGAAACTTTAAGCATTTTTTCCGAATATTAATTATTGGGGAAAAATGGGTCTCACCTGTGGTTTTATGCCCCTTCACAAGATCCAGTTCTTACCTGGAGTCCTGGACATTTCTATGTTAGTACTCTGTCTTGCTAGCTGTCACTTAAGATAGCTTCACATATCATACCTGCTTTCAATTATTGCAAATTGAGTATTGTTGAAAGGCTTTGGGCTCCATGGACTTCTGATATCGGCTAAGGCTGTTCCTGTGTTTAGCCCTCTCTATGTGCCATATTGCAAAGTAAAGTCGAGAAAATGTTTCAGGGCTTTTAAATACAGTGTATCTTTATCTCTATCTTGCTTCTGCCCTTCTGTGTCACACAAAAGCCAATAGGACAGTTCTGATTAATACAGTAATTATGTGGTTATTAAAAACAGTAATCATCCAGGAATTATCCAGTGCTGTAAAAATCCCATAGACAGAAAATATATGAACATTTTTAAATTGAGCATTACACTTGTCTGCATATGCAAGAAGCAAAATGACACATAAAAAATTTTTAAGATCCCAAGGAAGTGCTCTGAACATGTTAAGAGAAAATAGTCTCCTCAATCAGGATGGAAGTTAGCACTGTGGAAGGAGACAGATCCTGATTCGTCCTTTTGAAAGATGTTAGTGTCTAAACAGTAGCTATTAATGAAGAGCAGCAATTTATAGCACATGTGTTGGATAGACTTGCACAAAATTGGGGCCATCTGAGGAGTTTATTCATCCTTGCACAGCTCCTTCATTTCCAGTTTCTGAGGCTGTTTTAATTTGTTATCAAAGTAATCGCTCGCTCCAGCTGGAGTCAGCAGTGTGTTTTGTTGTCTATGGGCCTGGCAGACTGTTCACTTTGAATAGCATTCTGTAAAGATCACCTGTTCTGCATCTGTGATGGTTTTCCAGGTGCCAGGAGGTACTGTTTTCAGATGAGAAGCAGCAAAAGGAATATGCAGACAATGCGGTTCTGCAGCTTTTCAGATCTGCATGGGTTTCATCAGCCATGAGCAACAGACAAAGGGAAAAAGGAAACAACCATGGCAAGTTAAGAAACATAACAATACAGAAAAATAATCTGGTTACTCCTGAACAACAAGGTGATGTTAACTCAGCCATTTCTTAGATAGCCTGGGCTTTGAAAGGATTAACATGATCTCTATTGCCATATATTTAAATATGTATGAATTTCGCACACTACTGCATAATTATAGATATTTGCATGCATGAAATACCTGTGCGAAATAACCTGTTTTCTAGTTAGTTTTGAATTTAATTTATGTCTAGTACAACTCCAATTATAGATCATTGGAGTGAGAGTCTACAAATAGCTTCAAAATAGAGAAAAAGGATATTATGCACAGTCTTGCAGAGCTAGACCCCAAAAGCTATGCCATGGAGGATCTCAGACTACAAATTGTCATCTCCTTCCACCTGAGGCAGAGAATGACTCCCACTTCTTAAGGGAGCAGAGATGTCACTCCCTGTCCAGAGCAGGGAGTTTACTGACAGTGACCTGAACACCATTTAGGAGGGGGAGAAGTTCTTAAAATACAGCTTATCTGCATTTGGGCTCTGTGATGGCCCAAAGTGGGGCCTGCAGAAGTCCTGCCCTGATGCAGGAGCCAGATGAAGGATGTGAAGCCAAGCTTCAGAACCACTGGGCTGGCTTAGGAGCTGCAACAGAACGTTTAGCTGTGAGAAAAACAGTCTGAGGCAGAGGTTTTGGGAAATTGATCAGGAGGTCTGAGCCAGCAGTTCAAACCAGCTCTGGGTAGCCCACATAGCAGGTATAGGAGTTAAATGTTTTTTTCAGTTTGTTGAGTGTACACCTGTCTCTGAAAACACAGACATGTCTTGGATTTTTGGGTAACAGCAAGGCAAATTAGTCAGGGTCCTAGACTCATAGAATTATAGATTTTTTTGGGTTGGAAAAGACCTCTAGGATCATCAAATTCAACATTTAACCCAGTATTGCCAAGCCCACCACTACATCATGACCCCAAGTGTCACGTCCACACACTTTTTGAGCATTTTCAGGTGACTCCATGTGTCTGTGGGGCTGAGAACAGCTCAGCTTCTGTGTCAAAGTTGCTTGAACTGACCTGGCACATGAACCCTGTAACTGCACAGTCACCATCCTTCTGTCCCTTTGGTACAGCTATCTGATAAGAAGCATATCTGAAAATATTTTTGGAGAATTTGAGAAATCCTATCCTGTCCTATCCTGTCCGACCATTCTTCAGCCCCAGAGTTAAATGCAGGAGTTTATTAATGAATGACCTTGTGACATCAGCTTTGCATTAATTCTTAAAATTTAAGAAAAATCAATTAACCCAACAAAATTCTAGGCCTCTTAGTGGTTTACTTTTGTGCAGTCCCCGCAAGACAGGATCTCTACAGGAGATAAAAGCTGTACAGGGCCTGTGACCTTGCTTCTGAGATGCCTTTGTAACTAATGAGCTAATGAAGAAGACTTCTCAAGCCTGAGCCATTAAAACCTGAAAGTGTGGAGAAACAAATCTAGATATGCTCCTGATGGCAGAATGTCAGTTTTTCACAGTTGACCTGATAAGATTTGCCAGAAATTGATCATGGCATCTAGTCTTCCAGATGGTATTGGGTCCCACTACATTATTTTGCTGGCAGCCATGTCTGTATCTTACAAAAACAGAAGATTTTTCAAAACCTGTTTCTCAGGAGGGAGAAAGGTAAGCAACTGCTTTTGGACATCTGAGTTTAAAATGCCATGTAATAAACACAGTTCCAGGGCTGGCCTTGGTTAGTCTGTTTTCAGCTTCCAGGCACTACCTAGACTAGGGTACCCACAAAAACAGGGCAGTGGAGGACTAGAAGCAAAATTAAGCAAATGTCATACTTATAGTTAAAATGAGTCAGTCATGCCCATAGTGCTGACAATTTATACCAGTTTTGTCTTTGAACTAATCACTTACTGATTATTTCTCTTCTGAAACCCACAAGTCAAGAATTATGCCTATTTTGAAAGCTGCATCTCACAGAACAGGTTGTTTCAGAAACCACTCAGATGAAATAAAGGCTGGCAGATCCACACGGTTTCACTAAGCATAAAAAACCCCCAAAACGCTGTGTAGTATGTCATTTGAAGAAATCAATCTACTTGAAGAAATAAAGCAGAGTGAGACTGAGGATACTGAGGATACTGAGAATGCTGTAATACTTTCATCTGTGATGAAGATAATGACCAAGTACTGCTTTGTGATAAGTAGAAGGCATGTGAAAAGTAGAAAAGAAAGATAAATCTCAAATGGAAAAGCCGCAAGTGAATTTTCAGGTCTGTCCACACAGCTGAAGATAAAGGTCAGAAGAGAGAACAGCTATCAGCTGGTACACACCATGAACATTGTTTTTCTGTGTAAAGGTCTGCTGTATCAACTCTCAGACACCTCCTTAAGGGATTATTTCTTCTGTTTCTTTCTTCAACCTATCAGTTAAGCTGACATTGTATTTTTTTTTTCAAGGGCAGAGCTGCACAATCAGCATGATGGTCTTTTCAGGGTTCTCTTAACTTTCTCATTTCTCATACTGTGTGTCTTTCAGCAGAGCTTCCTTTCCCACCCTTGCTTCTGTGACTGCACCAGAGGGATCTGTCCTCCACCGTCTCCTCCTTTCCTCCTATAACCTTCTTTGGAAAACAGAAATTGAAGTCTTCCCTGCACTGAGAGATCACAATCCTTCCTGCACCTCCCATCACCAGACCCAGCCCAGATTAGAGCATTTGGGGCAGAGGTAAAATTGATAAATAATAGCAAAATAATTTGCAATATTAAGAATATTGTCCTTCTACTTTGACATGGGGATCCAATATTTCCAAAATATTCTTGAAGTCTTTAGCATTACCAAAATTTAATTTTGCTCCAAAGTCTCCCTTCAGTTTTCCACTATTGCCTGACTATTGCCTGACATAGAGTACATAGAAATAGGGCTGCTCTCTTCCTTTCCACAAAAGATTAAAGATGAGGAAACGGAGAAAAAAAACCCCACAAAAAATCCCCCAAAGTTAATGAAGATATTTTGGTTTATTTTTTTATTTTTCAGTCAAAATAAATTTTCCCATTTTGAAATAGTCTTACTATTGTAATTCATATATCATTCATTTTAGAAGCATTAAAATTCTTTAATTTAATAAGACAAAATGCTTCACTTCAAGAATAGAAAAATCTGGTATATGAAATAAGACATATTACGTGGATAATTATAATACAATTAAGGCATTCTTTAATTCTAAAGAAATAATTAAATATAGAAAAAAACATTTTGTTCAGCACTTGCCATTTGAGAATGTTGCAATTTTAACACCTTCCCAGAACACTCTGATTCAAATGCAACTGTTTTTTTCTGATAAGAAATAATTCTGTTGAAAATGTCTTGCCCAGCTTCTGTCTGCAGTATAAAATCTCTGAGATAATCCATACACTTGCTGGCAACTATATCTGAAGTCGGAAGAAATGACCAGGTATTGAGGCTGAAGTGCTGCTACCGCCAGAAATAATTTTTCCAAGTTAAATTTGAGACACATTGAGAGGATAGCATGGCAGAACCTGGCAGTATTTTCATCCATACTGTGTGAGTTCTGTAGTTTGATAGAAGACTTCAATTTCCAAGGCTGTCATTTCAGCACCATTCATGAGTATCAGATTCATTAAAGTATTTTAACAGGTACCACAAGTGCCTCTGAACACAATCCAGTGAAGAGCAGCAAAGACATGCTTTGGTGAATTTGGCCAGGCATCATGATATGTTGGTGGCATATTTAGTCAGAAGCAGAAAATCAACTCCACTCCCCTCAAAGTAAACACACACCACATACACTGCTGATTGAAGCAAATTAAAGTCCTAATAGTGCCTGCAGGGTGGGTTTGTGAACTTGTAACCTTGTTGTTTATTTATCCATCTCATACGACTCTCAATTTCTATCTACTCTTATTTTCAGGGAGTTTTACTCATCTTCCTCCTTCGTACTACTCTTGCTGGAAGGCATCATTTTTCCCCCTCTTAATGTGTTTATTCTCTGGTTTGGTTAGAAATTGTTTCTCCATTTTTCTACGTGGAGTTGAGTACTTTTTTAGCATGTGAAATTAATTGAATTTAGGAAGAAATTTTTTTTCTTTTTACCCCAACCTGAACTTCAGCCTTAAGGAGGAATGAAGCACAACTAATCCCTTTCCCACCTTTTCCCTCTGCTTGGAAAAATGAAAATTTAGAATTAAAATTGTCCTGTCAAAGTTTGACCAAGAAAGAATAATTTTGTTGGTTATACCAAGAGAATGAGCTTTTACCACTGCTTCAAACTCACAAAATCCAGAAATTATGGTTCAATTCTAAGACAGTCTGCATTAATAAGATCCCTTGGTTGATGTTTTGGGCAAAAATAATTATAATAAGACTGAGTGTCACACTGGTCATAGTTACAAGACTTCATGTAAAGTTGAAATTAATTTTTCATTGAAATCAGTTGTTCATTCTCATTGCAACATGGACAAGCAGACCCCTAACTATATACTCAGAAGAAAAATCATTGCTCATGCTCTCTGAATACATCCCCTCTGAATGCAGGGTGACTTTAACAGCTGATGTGTGAACATATTTCAAGTAAGATTCAGATCTAGACAAATATCAGAGCTCTGCTACCTTCCTTTGCTCCACAAAATAATAGTAATAGGAATCAAGTGGCAGAAAAGCCATTTTTAGAGGGTTTTTTTCATATCTCTGGTTCATATTATTTCAGTTAATGGAAGGAAAAAGGAGATGTTTGGGAAAAGTGTTGAATCCTCCCTAAAGCTAACCCGGGAACCAGGGTATGAGGACAGAGGACAGGATTGTCTCATCTCCTGTGCTGAGGGGCTGCAAGGACTCACCACAAAAGTAAAAATGCTCCCTGACTCTCTGAAGCACAGATTGCTGGAGGAGCTTCCAGGACTGATAATGAAGAATTGTTCTTTTTAATGGTATTGGCTCAAATCGAAGGCTGTGATGCCAGCACTGTTGAGTTGCTCGTGCCAGTACTGGAGTGAAGTGCTTTAGCCTGAGTTCCCCAGAAAAGGGTTAAACAGTGAGCACAGAAGGATTTTTTTGAGAGTAAATACAGTATTTCATCAATGGCTAAGAGCAGAAGTAGGGAGAGAAAACCTCAGCTCCTTTTCAATTTTGTGATAAAACAGATTTTGTTCTTACACCTGGTAGTTCTCCCCCCTACCAGGTCTTCACTCCCTAGGCAGGGAGCTAGCAATGCTCATAAATGCCTCTTAAAATAAAAATTTCTGTTCCATTAAACATATGAAAAATATGTTGCATTGAATACAGTTGGTTTGGGAAATCTGTTTTTATCCATTCTAACCAATCATCCATACGAACTGCAGCTGCCACAAGTGGCATGGAATATATTTTCTAATGCAAAGTTTAGGAACAGTGATTTTCTTCCAGAAAAGGCAGGCTGGAGATATCCAGTATGCTGCTTATAGGTCATCAGCAGAAACAAGGCAAACTCAGAGTCTGGGAAATGGATTTTGGTTGCCAAAACTGCAGGATCTGGCCAATCTTTTAGAGAGGTTTGCAAAGAATAACAGGAAATTTGGGGGGACAGATGGAAGAAGTCCCAGAATGGAAAGATCCTGATATCTTGGAGATACCTACCTGAGATGTCTGCAGCCATGTCTCTGTGTCAAGGATGGAAAACTGAATTTTGGTAGCCCTTAGCTGCGACGTACAACTTTTTGAGTTACTCTAATCTGGCTTTAAACATGTTTTTCCTTATGTGATTTAACCAATACTTTTAATACTTTGGATTACTTTTGGAAAAAAGAGCTCTAATGTTGGTTTTCCTTCAGACATGAAAATCATACCCAAAAGCAAAGCAGCTGTAACACATCAAAGTCAATGAAGTTGCCCCATGTTTCTTTTTCCAACGGAGTTTTCAGCATGGTTCAATATTTGCAGAGTGCTTTGAAGACAAAATGAGGGCTAGGTTTCCATAACAGATGCGTGCTCTGCGCAAATCCAATGTGAAGCTCAGGTTCCTGGTAAATTACCAACTCCACTTCTGGGTAGCATTTCTCTAATCTTTACAAACAGAGTGCAGCAGATTTGCTATGTTTTGTCAGAACAGCAAGGATCAACAGAGAGCTAGCTACAGTGCATGTTTCTCAAACACTGAGGCTGAATGGTGACAATGAAGGCTGTCATTTAATGTTTTTAAATAACAATGAAATAAGAATGTCAGTGCATTCTTATCCTAGAGAGGACATTGAAAATTCTTTCAGAATGGACATCCATCTTGAGAAAATGTTTCCATTCCAATGGAAATTTCAATCACAATCTTTCCAATATAGAGGTTTTCCTGAGCTGCTGAAGACCTCTCCTGTCCCGTTGACTGGAAAGAAATTAAAAAGCTCAAGGAGCTCAAACATCATCCAGAATCACCAAGGTCCACTCAGATTAAAAGGGAAACAGAGTCATCATTCAGTCTCTCTTCTTCTCAAGTAAAAAGTAATAATTCCAAATATGTATATCTTCCAAATTCAGATTAAAAAGTTTTCAATTACATGCCTGATTGTCATCCCAAGGAAGGCAACATCTAGCCATGAGTGCTTTCTCATCATTTTGATGCTCTCCACTGTCATCTGAGTAACTAAAATGACTCTTTCCTAAGTCACTTGCTTTTGTGACAGGTATATATGCAAATATGGGTAGAAATGGGACTTATTTTATTTTAGTCATGGGTGCCACAAACAGAATCCTCTTCCCAAAAGACCATTTTTATGATTACAAATTTAATTTCTTATTTGTGAGCAAAAAAGTGTTTATGTCATTTGAGATAGTTACAGCTGACATACTGCATCTGTCATCACATGCTTTTTCATGTAAAGTTGGTGGGGAAAGGATCAAATTAAGGTGGCCACAAACAGCTTCAAAAAGATTTGATTATGTAAGAATCTAATCTTTAGAAATACTTATTATGGTGTATTATGAATGCTAATTTTTTTAAGGTTTCAAAAAGTAATTGGAAATGGGTTTTTTTTGCCAGTAAGTGTTGCAAATATCTGTCAGAATTCAAGAAGCATCTGGTTGACACTCTAGACATAGGAATTAGTTTTAGGTAGCCCTGTGAAGAGCAGGGAGTTGGACTTGATAATGCTTATGGGTCCTTTCCAGCTTGAGATATTCTATTCTATGATTCTATGTGTAGATTTAACAGGAGACTGCAGGAGGTGAGGGAGATACCCTGAGAAAGTGTCATTATGTGTTATCTGTATTTCTTTATGTTTTCCTGGGCATCCTCAGCTATCCCACATCACCCCATTACTCTATCCCATGAACCACTGTCTTCTGACACTGAGCCAGATGGATCCTTGGTCTGAGCCAGAACAACCAGGTCTTATCTTTTTGTCATCTGAAAGTGCACGTATGGAAAGTATGTGTTAGTTTCTTATTCAGGGAAAAGCTCAGACTGGAGACTCCAGAAAAGTTTTAAAGTAAATAAAAAGTAGTCATACCTTACGGTACAATCAATTAACTTATTTTTGTAGCAGCAAACTCCTAGCCATTTCTACTGCTGTCTTCTCCAAGCTTGGAGGGATGAGCCAGTCTTTGCATCAAGCTTCTCACAGTGGGGTCCGGAGCAGCAGCAACAGCAACAGCTGGTTTTTTTTTTCTTTTTTTTAAAATATGCATGTTAATAAATGCCTCCTTAACTCTTACACAAAATAATTACTTCAAGCTCTTTGAATAGTTGCACAGAAGTCCGGCCATCTTTGGAACTTTTTTTCAGAGCCTGGCTTCCCTTCCTCTCTCCCTGCAGAGCCACCCACTTTTCTCCTTGGTGCAGGAGATGCAGGAAATTTTTGGTTTCAGCAGCAGCAGATTACAGCATCACCTGCACCTGCTCTGTGCCCTTGGCTGGCGTCTTGCAAGGCAGAAGCCAAGGCCATTGCTTCCCCGCCTGGTCAGTGGAGAAGGGGAATAGTGGAGTTAATGTCTCCTCACTCTCAATAGCTCCTAATATTGATTCAGGCCTGGGTCATGCAAGGGTAGGGATGGTAGCTCCTTCGCAATATGAGTCTGGGCAGGGATATGGTGTATATGGTGTAATCAAAGACCAACTTGCTGAAAGAAGCCAGCTTGTCCTGTTTTAAAAGGATAATCATTCAGTTATTAGGGATTTAGTTACACCCTTTTTGGGGAAAAAACAAAAGCAAAACTGAAAAACCTACAGCACTGACTAATGTCTATACCATTGGAGTTTTTAGGGAAGCCGAGAAACAAACATTGACTTGTACTGAAAATGGCAGCCATCCAGTAGGCAGTCTGGGACCATCCTTTACAATTTCTCACTCTAAATAGAGAAAAGCTGATAACTTTCTATGAAAAATGCAGCTTTTTCTCTTCTCTGCTAGAGGATTTTCTTCTCACAATATCTTGTCAAACATGTTTCTGAAAAAGGGGTTAAAGTTTTCTGCTATCCATTCAATCACAGAGCTTTATGAAACAGTAGAATCACAGAAAGGGAAGATGGGAGAGATCTATTGGGTTATTTTGTGCATCCTTTTGCCAAGAGAGGATTGCTCCCTGGAGTATATTCTGGAGTGCTTTGTCTAGTCCAGTTCTAAATGACTCAAGAAACTGAGCTTTCACCACTTCCCTTGGGAGACTATCCTGCAGTCTAATAGTCCTCACTGCTAGAAAAGGCTTTTTTCCCTAACTGTCAGCCTTTTCTTTCCTTAAATTCATCCCATTTGTCCTAGTTATAGTCTCTTTAAGTAGCTTTTCATGATTTAAGTTTAAATTCTTTCAATGATAGACCATAGAATCCATGTTCCTTCCCTGTTTAGCTATGTTAAAAGTAGCTTAAAGCCAGAAAGACAATTGTGGTGATGGCAAAGAGCTAGCTTCTAATCTTCACACAGTAAAGAATTTTCACGCTGTGCATGGTGTGACTTTCACTGTTTCCCTAGACCATACTTCTATTCCACTTCAAGTTAGCAGATTTTTCTCACTGATTTTAACTATTGCAATATGGTTCCAACATGAAGACAAGGTACTAAATGCAAATACACTAAATACAAAGTGCTCCTAGCAGAGATCTATCTGGGTCCTCAGCTTCCTTGTCTGGAAAATAACCCCAAACCCAAACAGAATACCCAAGCATCAATTTTATCTACCTTTTTTCCATTTTATTATTAGAATTTTACTTTTCAGAAAGACCTTGCAAAAACAATTGCATTCAATATCTTATAAAAGTCTATAAATGCTTTTTAAAGAACATCAGAATTCACTGAGATCCTGAAAGAAACACTCATGTGGAAGGAGAAAGTATTATCCTTATTAACCTTTCCTCCTGAGGAGAGCTGGTGAAGAAAGAAGCCATGCAGGGAAAACTATTTTAAATATGCCTTAGAGTGGAATTCACGCACCATGTAATTCCCTTTTAAGCTCAATATTGCTGGCCCTCTGCACAGGGGTGAATATTGCCCCAAGGCCTTGGCAATCAGGTGATGTCACACTGGTTTAACCAGTCAGTTCTAAACCAGGTGTATGGAAGCCTACACAAAGCCTTATGTTGATTTGCATGGACTTAACAGTCTCAAGTCACTTTAAACTGACTTAAAGCACCCCTTTAAACAGAAAAAAGAATGTCATGAAGCGTTTTGCACCATTTTTAATCTAACCCTTAAATTACATGTTATGATATACCCCTATAGATGTTGTTTTAGTTGGTAATTCCATAAATAGGAATTATTTCCTATTTAATCTCACCTGAAAACAAATTTCATATTTGGCTTAATTGAAAAGAAGTTTTATTACAGATTTCATAACCAGAATCTTCAACCTCATCATCCCGAGCCTCCTTTTATAGCATTTTTATTTTCTTTTCAAAAAAATGAGTATTCCATCCCATTTCAGGTTTACAGGAAGCTCTTGACTCTCATTTTGGTTACCCTGCGTATATCCAAAGTCTGTGAAAAGACTTCAATCACAAATATAGAAACCAAAACACATCCTTAGGTCTTTTATTCTGTAAATGAAACTACAGTTTTTCCCAGTTTTCTTTCAGTTTCATTTTCCACGGAGTAGTCAAGGAGTTATTCAAAATCACGTGATCCCTAAAATAATCATTATTCCCTATATTATGGCTAGTATTATATCCCATGCACTTTCACTTACGGGCATGTCTGTCAAAGGGACCATTTTTCAGCCTCACAGTTCCCATGGCTCTGCCACTTTCTTACTTACAGAGGCCCAAAATGGAAACTATTTTTCTTTTCATTATGAGCTGTCACTTTTTCATCTTGGCACTGTGATGATAGACTTCTATTCATCTTCTATATTACCTTTCCTGAAGCCTCTGACACAGACTGACACAATGCAAAATGCAAGAGATCTCAGAGCATACATTGGCAATTTCTGGGAAAGGCACTTGCTTGTCTTCGTTTGTTGTTTTAAATATATATTGAAAATGCCAAGCTGCACGGTGCGTCGGAAGTGTTAGCGGGGGATTCTCTTTTTATAGTGATCATTACAAAGCAACACTCTCACAGCCTGAGCAAGAGCAGTTGGATTCAGTGTGGGATGCTGTTGACTTCACCTTCTCTAAGGGCAATGGGGAAAAAGTTTGCTGCAAATCAATGTTGGTGTAAGGAGATAAAAGCAAGCCTTCATGGAGTGCTGCACATTGCAACAAACAAGCCACTGCCACATGGTGAGTCCAGTGGAAAGGCTGGGAAATGCCTGCTTAAACTGCTGTGAAGTGACTGAATCATTTTAAGAAAAGGGAATGATTTCAATCAACCTTAGAGCAGAAAAATCAGGCACCCATTCAGATGCAGTGAGACTACGTGAAGCTGTCGGACAAAATTTCCTGGCTGCATTTGTCACTGTTTTTTTCTGCACAGCTGGTGTAGAAGGCAACAGAGAGACCCATACTGGTGATGCTGTAAGGTACACATTCTGTACTGTTTGTGCATGGCAGCCTTGAAATCCATTCAAATGCAATGGAATCCAAACAGCTCTTACTCTCACATCCTTCAGTAAAGCTAATGTATGAGATCCTGCACTCTCATGGATTGAAAAATCATTTGGTTAGGCATCAGGATAAGTTTTCTGTAGTTTCTGGCCATATATTAGCCATTTAGAAAAGCCATCTAAGGCAGAATTGAAGGCCAGCGACCATTACCTGCCTATCACTGTGAAGTAGGATCAAAGCATCAAGTTAGGTTCAAAACACACAACCTACCCCACAAAACAAAGAATCATTAAGAATTATCTTGGTAGGGATCTTGTAGAACCTGTGTGATCTGTAGACCTCTGTGTATGTTTGTGTGATCTTTAAGCAGTCCACACAAGTCAAGAAAGGCCATTTCTACCACAGGAAAAAAACCTCATCTACTAGTAGTGCTCTTCGGAGCCAATCCCCTCCTACAGAGCATCATCTACCTCATAACACAATTGTTGTTTTCTGGTTGTGTGTTGGAGCATCACAGTTCACTCCCTCAAAGATGAAACCAAGTGGTAACCTGGGAGGAGCAACGTTCTGAGACCAGATCTCTTGGCAATGCAGTCCAGGCTGTGTTGGTTTGACCTTTCTGCCCAGTACAGTTCTTTGTATTCACACACAGTGCCATATATTTTCCTGCTACCCTCTAGGGAGCATAACACATGGTCTCTGTTTCATACTTTAAAAAGACACAGCTATAAGGGACTGCAGCAGCATTTTAGGTACATTAAATGTGCAATAAACCAGAAACATAACAAACAGGGATTTTCTTAGAGCTATATATGAGAACAGATAGGGCCCAGAGATGACCTACAGAAAGTGTAAGTATGGCATTTACTGTGGAGGGAGGGATGCCTTTGCTTGGTGTAGATATAAATTACCCTGAAGCACTCAAACTGGAAGCCAGAGACTACCTTGAGGTGCAGAACTTCTGCAGAGTAGATGAAATTTATGAAATTGGCTGGTTGAAGAATGGACCAAAAATTTTGTAAGATCCACAACTTTACTAAAGAATCAACAGCAGTGCTCCAGCATACACTCTATTCAGAAATTTAATCAAACTGGAACTTAAGCCCATTTTTTTTCTGGTGCATTGTTATGGAGAATCAAGATTGCCTTTACTCTTTGCAACCACTTTTCTTGTACTTGGAGACTGGTTACCATGTTTCTCTCAAACATCTCTCTTTTGAAAGTCTAACTGCTCCAGGTATTCTGTTTCTTCTTCGTAGGCTGTGTTTTCTAGCTCTCTAATTCTTCTTTTTGCTATTCCTTGGACTCAGTCTAGTTATCTTACAGTTTTCTTGAACATTATATTGCATCGCTGGATATAATGACAAAAAATAGAGAACAGTGATTTTATGTATCTTTGAAAGCAGGTTGTTGTCTCATGGTCTTGCTTTTGCATGAATGCATGAGTGTAAGATTCTGCTCACACTTAGCAGTTTTAAGGTCTTGTAAAGGCTAAGAATATTTTTGTGTGAAAATTTTTTTTTGTCCCTTCGGCCACAGAAATTTTAAATTTTAAATTTATATTTGCTGAGTATTCTGGTTAATTGGGAGGATTTGATAAATTGGCAAACAGTTATGTATAGAAGTTCCTGCCTCTCACAAGACTGTCCGAAGGCTAGCAGGCTGACACATTATCTTACCTGTTATATTTCATAATTTACATTTCTTTCTTGATAATTACTACTGTTGATTGTTCTGTATTAATTGACAAATAAAAAACTTACATTTTACATAGAATGGAATTACAGACAGATAACTGCACCTAGGAAGCAAAAACTAGAAAATGGGGGTTTATAGATCGCAAAGAATAGCAGCTTCAACTGGAAATTTAATTGAATATTCTACACATTAATGAAAAAATGTAAGGTAACTCTCATAAAGAACTAAAGAAATGTGAAGACTTTTTTGATCTTGGAAAAAATTTAACTTTTGAAAGAACTTAGTTTCACAGAAGACTTTGGAGAGAAACTTTGGATCCCTTGGAACAGAGCTGAGGAAAAAATTCATGAGTAGCTGGAATAATTTCAGAGAGTTCAATGAATCTCCAATGGGAGATCAGATTACTGTAGAAATCAAAGACTGAAAAGTGAGACAAGAGTCCTATAGCACTCTGACCTAAACTTAGAAAAAAACATTAAAATTTATCAAGTAAAAGATAATAAAAAGACAAAAAAATCAAGTTTTGGCAATAAGAAAATAATATAAACAGTTGCCAATATTTCAAATACATAGAGAAAAGAGTGAGATATCTGCATAAGAGTCTGAGAAATGTGATGTGACTTTATAAAAGCATCATGAAAGATTGCAGAGATCAAAAATCACGTGAGTGAAACCTTTAGGAAGTAGTTGTTTTATTTATAAAGAGCAAAATTGTTTTGTCTAAGTTCTCAGACAAAGACTCAAAATACCTGAAAGGAAGGCAGAGTTTTATGTTGTGCAAAGAGCTCTTGGGAATGTAGGGCTCTGAATGAAAATGAACTCTTCTTGTTTATGTGATTGTTAGGTTAATAGAGATACTGAAGTAGTGACAAAGAATTTTCTAAGAAAATTGGTCACACTGAGTATCAATAAGTAGAATTTATATTTTCTCTGGAGAATCATATTTTCCGGGGTTATGTTAAGTGAAATAGATATGAAAATTTAGTAGTACTTCAGAAATAAATATCTTTGGTAATGACATGGCTTGAGTGGGAAGCACTTGAATAAGCAGGAATGAAGGATGTATCTGGGATGTGGAAAAGTAGCAAAGGAGACATTTGGTCTGAGAATGCAAAAATGGCAATATCAGTCTCATGTGAATATAGTGAAGATGACTGTGGTTTGAACAGGTAGCAAAACATAGCAGAAATACCCTGATGATCCAAGTGTTTCCTCCAATTCCCAGCTGTGTTTTGTGGCCTATATCAAAAACTCTGACAAGGCAGAATCTACTGATTGTACTCAGTCATAGTCATTCAAAGCCACTGAGAGGTTTCCCTATTAATTCCAGGCACTCTGGGTGAATCATGTACAGATAACTCACCCTATCCTACTAGAGTGTTGGCTTATGCTGTTCAAAGCCATGTTTTGGGCTTTGGAAGAGGTTGGTGTGAGAAAGATTTTCCTGGGTTTGCCCTTTCAAAAAACCTTGCAATTAAATAATCAAGCACAGGTATGTAGAAAGACTGGATGTGGACTTTTTGAAAATATAGAACATCCTTGGAATGCAGACATGAAATTCTATTTTATCTTCACTTATATAGTTCACTTTTACTGCAATTGATTAAATTTTGATTAAATATGAATATATCTTCCCTATATTGTTGCACTAAGATATGAACTGGCAATTGTGTCCTCCTTTGACATGTACATTAAAAATCAATTAAAACATGAGAAAGAAAAGGCATTATATGCCATTACTGAACTTTATTTCTACATGGACTGAAAATTACTAAGTTTAGTGATGATGAAATTTAAAGTCACCCTGAATTAAAAAAAATAATATGACCTGTGTCTTTCCATACCATACGTCCTCAGCATTTCTTTTCTTAATTTCTGTGGTACATAGATGAAATTTCTGTTATCTATCTCATCATCTGACTGTCTTCTCCAGATATGATTTTTCCTAGTTGCTGAGGATTCAATATGCAGTGATTGCTTACATCACAGTTATTTAATTCAGAATGTCTGAGAAGCCCAAAATTTCTGTAACCCAACTTGTTTCCAACAACTGCTGAGCTCAGTGATGTTCTCAGCAGACCTGCTGCTCTGATTATACAGGTCAAGAACCTGGATGAATCATTCTACGGCGTATTTCCATCTCTCTAAATGTGTTTTTCTTTATGGGGAATTCAAAGAAAAGAGAAAGGTTGTCAAGGTATGGCTGGGATATACCCCAAGCCATAAAGGAACCACTTGTGTAGTTCAGTCAGTCTTGTCTTCTATTGCCAACTTCTCGCCTAATCTATTTTTTAATAACATAAACAAAATAAATAATAAGATTAATAAAAGACATGCAAGTAACTGGTGAAAAATATGAAAGGAAGATTTTAGGATGTCTCTTGAAGCTGACATAGTGGTTTATGACACACATATATACACACTGCAGACTAGACCTAAAAACTTATATTATTTTGTGTAGACCACTGATCTAATGCTGCAAGATAAGACAAAATCACTTTTCCCCTACTTTTAGTTTTAAAGAATAAATAGTGGTTTAGCATTGAGTTACCTGTTACAGATACCCAGTATCTATAGCCCTCTTCTTTTGTTCACGCCTAGTTCAGACAAACGCTGACTTAGCTGGCACTAAAGCCATGATGTAGGCTCTATGCACAGGTCACATACAGCTCTGCTGTGTAAGGAAGGAGCCAAGGTACTGTTTGTAGAGAGAAGATGACCTTTGTGGGTCATTTTTCTACATTGTTCAATATGTTATTGCTTACAGAACTAAAGATGCAGTTCTGCCATCTCTTTGCTGTAAAGAGAATATCTGGGTTTTTTTCTTACTTAGATTCCGTCATTAAATATACTGTTAAATACAGAGAATGGTCCAAACAGATAGACACATATACACACAGACATGCATGTAAAAATATATGTATTACATTTATCGTATGCTTAATTTTCCTATTAATCAACTGTGGAGGAACTTTGAGAAGAATTACTTTGAATGTTAGATGTTTTTTAAAATTCAGCCTGCTGGAAATTATCACCAAATCATGTCTAAAAGCATGTCTTGTAGCATTGGAGTAGCTTGTGATTTTGCGTTCCTGGGTTCTTTCTGGAATATGAGGAAAGTGGTTTGTGACTGAGTAGTTTAGTTTTCCTTTTTCTGGTACCAAACCTAAAAGAATTTCCTCACACTTTATCACCTACTTATTTTAGCCTTTTCTTCTATTAAGCACTTCTATTACCAGAGCCTGCATCTGAACTCTACTTTAATAATTTGACATCACCTTGGTACCCTACATAGTGCACTAGAATAATCAGAAGAAAGAACCAGAGGACATTCCTTGATAAAGGAGTTTCCATGGTCTTTGCAAGCTACAAAATATTTCTAGGCTGTCCTTGTTTAACCTGCATCAGAAAAAGGCAAAGGAATATGGCAGAAGTTGACCAAGTTGACAGAAGACAGACAATTCTCCTTTCTCGTGAGTTAGAAAAGAGAACAACCATAGGATCTGATGCCTTCCTGAAACTGGGAAATCCATCTGTTATTCCAGAACAGATGCAAACCAATGTGAATTTATTCCTCTTGACCCTCATTCAGCTTTGCCCAGTGTTCAGAAATTAAGTGATACAGCAGAAAATTAGACCACCTCTCCTTCTATAAAGAAAAGACAAGTCTTGGTCTATGTTGTGTCAAAACTATAAAAAATTATTTATTCTTTACTATTGACATGACTGCAAAGCAGAGCTACAGTGATGCACATTGTAATGGAAGAGCTGATTTCACCTTCGTCTATGATCACAGGAGTCTGTCAAATAATACATGTGGAAGTATACTTGTGTTCTTTTGAGACACAAAAGAAGGAGGTGGGGGAAGGAGTCCTGCAGCCAACCACAGGCCCAGGAAACCAAACACAGAGCAAGATCAAAGGATAACTTGGAAGGACCAACAGAACCTGCAATCCAAGCAGTCAAGAAATTGAAGCTGACACAAAGTCAGTTAAATAAAGTGCAGAGCTCATCTGCTGTCGGCAGCAAAGGGTAGTCACTGCTCTATTTCCACTTGTAAATAAATCTGTGTGCGTAACACAGAAATAGGAAAAAAACACAAAGAGCATCCTGTCAGTATAAATAAAGCTCACTGCTTCACACAAGGGGCTGTTTGTATCATGGAAACTCTCAGGTCAGCTTCAGCTGATGCACCAACCCAGTATTATAAAACAGCAGAAAGAGGGCATATTAACATGATAGGGAAGGTATAAATTCCATACCCAGCAAAAATTTCCTCCAGCAAATTTAAATAAAACTCTTCTTTACTTCTCAGATTTGTCAAATTTTCCTCAGGGCTCCAGTCCAGTAGAACTCATCAAAAGCAGTGGAAAAAGGGAAGTTAATCAATGTTTTTATATTTTGGAACTCTTGATTAATTGCATTGAAGTTCACGTCTGTGCTTTTCTCTGTGTCCAAGGTGTGAGAAAGGGAGAAATCTCTATCCTGCTGAAAACATGACATTTTGGGGTAAAGATTCCAAGTTTAACTGGGAAAGAAAGTGACAACAAATTATAAGGTGACGTGGGAAATGTGGAAACACATAGCATCTAGACCTCCCTTCAAGAATTGTTTTAGTGTTAACTGCTGTTGAAAATCAAAAATTCTCAGAGTTGTTAATGATGTAAATATCATCCATCCCATCCTTATTTTTCACATACTTTATATCAAAAATCCAGGTTTATGGTTCTAATGATTTTTTTTCTTTTTTTTTTTGGTTGCTTCATTCAGTAAGGAGAAGATTCACCTCGAAGTTAATTCTTTATGCATAAAATGGTCCTAGTAAATACAGATGGTAAAGATTACAGTGCAGCCCAGGTGAAAAAATGCAGATTTCCAGTTTAAGATGAAAAGAAGAACTTTGCAAACTACATATGAAACATGTTGGTTATCCCCATAAAATGAATCTGTAGGAGTTTCTTTAGATATAGACATATATATTTAATGAAATAATTCCTATTCTTTCTTACTCAGAGCTGGCCACTGAGAATCCTTCTGTATGTCATCCTCTGGAAGTGAATGGATTCATATCTGCTAACTACAAAAAAATCTCTCAGTGGAAGGGTTAGAATCAGGAATCATGCTAGGATGGTTTGGGTTGGATGGGAATTTAAGACATCATCCAGTTCCAAACCCCCTGCTATGGGCAGGAACACCCTCCACTAGACCAGGTTGTTCCAAGACCCATCCAACCTGCTCTTAAACACTTCCAGGGCTGGGACCTTAGCACTCATGGGTCAGTAATCTAGATTTAAGTCAGGTGAAATATTCCCTTGTTAACCTGTTTCTTTGACCCAAGAGAAAGTGTCGAAATTTTAAGGAAGTTTTTCAAAAGTTTTTATCCAGCTTCATGGAATATTGAACTCAACTTGGTCAAGACTTTGAGACAAAGAGGCTGTGTACTAACTACGTAAATCAAATATACTACTCAGGTTATCTGGAATGAAATATATCAATTGAAACTGGTCACAATCAAACATAAAGGTCAATGCCAAACTACCCAGTGAAGTCAGCTTTCTTTTGACAGTTTTGTTTGTTTGTTTGTTTGTTTGTTTTGGGTTTTTGTTTGCTTGTTTGGTTTGGTTTGGTTTGGTTTTTTTTTTTTTGGTTTGGTTTGGTTTTGGTTTGTTTTTATTTTATTTTTTTTTTTTTGGTTTGCTTCTTTTCCTGCTTCCATAAAGGAAGTGAAGAGTTTTGGGAGCAAACAGACTTCTTCGCCTGGCTGCAGACCAAAAGAGAGTATACAAAACAGGGCTTACAGGCTATTAAGATGATAATTGCTTATAGAACTGCTAAAGCATGACATCACTTCAGACTAGTTCACCTGAGAAATTCAACTTCAGAAGTCCGAAGAGTGACTGAAATAAATTAGGAAATCTGAAAGATTCAGAATTGCATCAAGCCTAGATGAGCAAGAGGAAGTGAATCAGATAAATACATTAATACACACATGGTGACAGATGAGGCAGATGACATTTTATGCTCCTTTAAACTGACTGATGAAGATGAGAAAAATTAGAAATAGCTATGGACAAATTCAAGAACATCTTCTAACACACACTAAAATGGAATCTTAAGGAAAGGCCATCAAGTATAGGCATAGTAAGAAGAAAAGTGTCCCTACGAAAAAGATACTATGGTGCCTTTGAAAGGTTTAGTAGGACATATGAAGCTCTGCAAGATGAAAGGAGACCCAGGAATAACATGGGAGGTCTAACAGGAATAATAAAGATAGGGAATTTTCAGCAAAGGAAATTATATTTACACTTTGACAACTTCTCACAAACTCTTTTTAAAAAGCAAAGTTATGTTAAAGAAAAACAATCTGTATGGGAAAGTGGTAAGATCATTCAATTAAAGTCTTTGGTCTAATCTGAAAAAGAAACACATAAAGCTGTAATATGAAAGGAAGTATGACATTATTTGTCCTAGGGTCTAACAGAGGTTTAGAAATATTGCATAGGAAAAAAACAAAAGACCTTATTTGAAGGTCATTTTTATTACCATTTGGTCAGCTTTAAAAATGGGTATGGAGGCACAGAGTGTTCTAGTGACTTTTGTCAATCAGTCTGAATGTGGAATCCAGATGGCATTTCATTCATAATCAACTTGTGGCATTTTGGCTCTATTCCTGAATTATCCAAAGTTATGACTTTCTGCTCCACATCAGCTCGGAATAAAAACATCTCCCACAAAAGAAGAGCAAATATGTGATGATAAAATCTATTTTTTTCAAAATATCTGCCACACTGGAATTGCTTTCTAGGGAATGTACAAGAATTGTGCTTATATCTGTTGCCGTGTTAATTTCAGTATAGTGGCAGTTAATCCAACAGGCTTTGAATAAGTCCCTGTAATGTTTTCCTCCTGAAACATTTGGATTATTTCTAGGAAAATTCTGATATGGCTTTTCTTTGGCTTTTCAATGAAGAGCTTAATGGGTTGATTTCTGTACATTTGGAATACAGGCATTCAGGTGAATCAGTATCTCTCAGTGTCTGGAGAGGTGGATTAATAGAATTCAATGCTGTCCACAAAGATTAAACCAGATCATGTGTAGTGACAGCAAAATAAATACCATATAACAGCAGTTGCTGCAGATGAGACATGGCCTATCTGTCTAGTCAAGCAGGAGAAAAGACACTGCAGCATCATGTCAAGGAAGCAAGCTCAAGGCATCAATTTAGGGAAAAAAATAATACCCAACAAGGAGTGGGTGCCTTTTGAAATGTTATGTCACTTTGTCTTCATTTTGCTTTTTGAATTAAGATACTTATTCTAAAAACTCACCTGTTCTGAGATGATCTCTGGAAACAACCTGCCCCACAGAGTAAACCAGTGTTTTCTCTGTTCTGCAGAGCACATAAGTTCTTAAAATATATATATATATATTCATTTTATAGATTTCTCTGATTAGTACCCAAAGAATGACAGCAAAACTAAGCTTCATCTGCATTTTATGATATCATGACAGCTTGATATTACTGCAATGGGACATTTCACAGGGTACTGTGGGGGCACTGTTTATGCCACTGACACAGAATAATGCAGTGTTGTTAGCTGTGCAGATCATCAAATTCAGGTAATTATCACTGCCACATGCTTTCCTGAAGATAAAAATATTAAACAGCATAATTTAAAATGCTGGCATGCTTCTGAATATGTATTTTTAAAACAGCATCTGATTTTCAGATTAATTGCATGAGAATTATGAAAGTAAGGAAGAGTTCATTTTCTGGGTAAGTAAAAAAAAAAAGGGAAAATAAATTGTGAGCAGAAGAATATTTTTTTTTGTTATTTTATTAAAATCAGCAACAACAACAACAACAAAAATAATAGAAGGATCACCTCTTCTTCCCAACCATATGGTGCGCAACAGCATTTGTTATGGTAAAACATTATTTATATTTAATGTCTTTTCTCTTTGACTTGATATAGAATCAGTAGTGAAGTTCAAAAACCATTTTTAAAGGGCAAAGTGAACTTTGTAAAAAATGGTTTGAGGTTTTAGTACTTTATTTTCTGCTCCCTATTTGGACTGAACTTCCCTAAATTTTTGTCAACTTTGTAAATAATTTTGGAATCCATAAAACGGTATTTTTTTTGAATTTTGTTATTAACCAGAAATAAAACAAACACTTCTATATCCAAAATTCTGCAGAAAAGATGGGGGAAATGGTGTACTGAGAACTCTCAAAACAGAGTTCTAGTGATTTAGTGATATTTTAGTGATTTAAAAGTTTTATTATATTTTAGTGATTTAAATGTTGATTTAAATGTCAAAATTTATGCATGAATGCATGAAAATCCTGAATGTAATCTTCTAAGCTTTTAGTCTGCTAATATTTCAATCCAGATTAAGGAAATTTGCTGCTCTAAATATAACTGGAGTTGCCATATGTCATGTAACATATGCATATTTCATATTTTGTTTATCTTTTAAATTAACTTTGGAACTTATTCTAGATAGAGTGGGGGTTGCTGGTTAAAATATTCTCAGGGAGGATGACAAAAGCTCCCATGTGTTTTTAATAATAATTTTTACAACTTTTATGACAAAATTTAAATTTTCTGTGCTCTGTAGCTCTTCAAAGATGGTTTTTCATGTCTATATCTGTGCATGTGTATGCATATTGCTATTATGGAATCTCTCTGTGATTGGCTGTAGGTTCTTTCAAAACAAAATTATTTGCTTAGCAAAGATCTCTTAGAATTTTGTAGTTGAGGTAAAAAAAAAAAAGATCATCTTCATCCAGAGTACTTAAGCATACTCTGATCTGCATGTATAGAAAATGCATGAATTTCTATTAGGGGAAGTTTAGGTTGGATACTAGGGAAAGGTTCTTCCCTCATATGGTGGTTGGGCACTGGAACAGGCTCCACAGGGCAGTGGTCAAGGTGCCAGCCTGGCATAGTTCAAGGAGTGTTTGGACAATGCTCTCAGGCGCATGGTGGGTTTGTTGTGGTTGTCCTGTGGATGGCCAGGACTTTGATGATTCTTCCTGGTCTCTTCTAAGGTACAATATTCTATGATGTTATGACAAAAAAGAAGGTAGAAAGGAAAGCAAAAGGTTCTGTTGACATGAAGAGTCAGCTGGTCGGGACAGGTAGGAAAATAACAATTTATACAGGTTTTGGTGTGACAGAGAATTTTAATCTATTGGAACATAAAGTCATCCTGGAGGATATCATGAGTATGAAGAGGATATTGTAACTGGGCATGAAATCTGGCTTTGAGTGCGGGACTCTGGAACAGGTGCCTGAGACAGGCAGACTTTAAATGTGACAAGGAACAGTGACAAAAGAAGCAGACTGAAATTCACTGTGTAAAGCGGTATTTGAAAAGAGATGGGAAGAATGGTTACAACTTGGTTTTTGAGCCATGTAGATGGTCAGAGGCTTCCATGGCCCAGACCAGTCCCCTTGCCTGTAACTCCAGAGCCACATTTTAGCTCATCTTTGGCCCCTGCTACCTGGGCTGGTTTATCCACACCTCCTTCTTGTAGCAGCTGAGGTGGACCTCCATAAGAAGCTCTCATAAATGGTTGTGACCATCCTTAAAGGACTTAGAGGAAAGACTGGGCCATGTTATTTTCATTTAAAAAAGACACCCTTGAAATTAAATAACATTTTTCAACTTAGTGCTTTGTGCCTCAATATCCCTACCTACAGAGGATGTTTTGAGTCTTGTGAATTTAAATATATTCATGCCTACAAAGCAGACAGATGGTATATTGTTGAGAACTGCTGAAAAGCTTGGGAAGAAATAAATGAATCTGTCTTCAAAATAAGAGTTGAATAATATGTAATAAACATATGAGACTCTTTTTCCTTTATGAATTAAAAAGAAAGCATTTAATAAGTGCTCGCTAAGCAGGTAGTCTCCTTTTAGAAATGAAAAATGCAGTGGAAAATAACTAATGACATACTAAAATGGACAGAATTAAAGAAGTGTGTTACTGTAAATCCTTTCCTTGTGTGTATATCATATTTAAAAGCAGACTGATATAACAGCTTACACTTTTATTCATACCTTCACCCTGAAAATATGGGTAAGGAGAGGTTTGCCTATTATCCCCAACTGCTGGGACTGAAGTATGATGCTATATAATTTGGCAACTGTAAAAATTTTTGTGATCTACCAAAGGCAATGGGAACTGTCCATCTCCCACAATGAAAACAATATCCCCTATGGAAACCCCATCTATAATGAAATTATACTTGGATGGTTGGCAAAGTGTTTTGTTGAGTTGATTAAGAAAGAAAATTCTGCCTTCTTGATCAGAGTTTCATGTTGTCATTGTATCTGTTTGAGCTACCCCATAGCTCTTGAGAATTTTGCTCCTCAGCTCCGTATGTTACCTATTAGAATCATAGAATAGTTTGGGAAGAGACCTCGAGGATCATCAAGCCCATCCACTAACCCACCACTAACACACCACTACCCCACGTCCCCAGGCATCACACCTCTTTAAATCTTTTCAATCCCTCCAGAGATGATGACTCTACCACTGCCCTGGGCAGCCTGTGCCAGGACTGGACAACATTTCTAGTGAAGACATTTTTCCTAATATCTGTGATAAATGGGTATGATTCATGCTGATGAAAATTGAAACAGTAATCGATATTTTTAAAAAAGTAGTTAAAATGTAACATTTTTTAGGAAGAAGAGGGATGAGGGAAGTCTCCCCCCCCCCGTTCTCCGCCACATGCTCAGGGGAGAGGAAGAGATTGAGATAAGGAAGCTATATTTGTCTGGAGATGGGAAAGTTCTGGGGGAAATCCAGAAAAACGTTAATTAAAATAAATTTACTGCCTTAGCGTACCATGAAATTATTCGCATGCACAAATATAGTATTTACTGACATAATATAAGCTTAATACACACGTGTAACTCAAGGGGTCACTGAAAGGATGGTTGAGGAAGACTCTTGAACCTTCTTCAAATGACCCCTGAAAATGAGGAGACACCCGGAAAGGGGATGGTGGAGCATGCACAGTAGAGTTGGTGATAGGTGGAGATAAAAGCAGTGATGTAAATCTCACAAATTGAAAATAGGTGGGAAGGGGTGTTGACACACATAATAAAAAGTCCAAACTGGTCATTTTGGTTTTGTACGGGGGACAGGAAATCAGGTCCTGCACCATGCCCCGCGGCAGGTACCCTGCAGTCTATTTGCACTTGTATTGTTTTTGGAACCAATACATATATATTGTAACTTTTAAGATGCTCAAATTAAAATTGTTGCTATATTTAATTTTGTCTGGGTTTTTTTTTTGGATTGGATAATTAGGCAGCACATCCATTTATAACATATCCAATATAAACCTCCCCTGGTACAACCTGAGTCTGTTTCCTCTCACCCTAGCTCTGGATTTGCATAGCAGATCTGCATCAAGATTTGAGAATCCCGGCAGATTGTCTGGGCAACTCTAACAATTGCTTATGTAAAAAAAAAAAATAAAATCTTGCCTTAGTCTGGAACAGAAAAGAGCACAAGGGATTGCCTTTACTCTCTACAACTCATGTTTAAGAAGTCTGTTTTCCCTCAGGAGTCCTCTGACCTTAAATGAAATGACTGAAATTATGCAGACATTTTGTGTTTCATACATTAGCTGTTGTCAGTTGTGCAATACATATTCCTGAGTCTTTTTGAATGGTCAGGGGGGGTGGTGTGTTCAAGTTTTGTATTGATGGACTGTTGTAAATTCTGTAGCCCCCTGTCTCACCCAAGTTAATGGTCTGTTCCAAAAGCTATGCCCTCCCCTAAGCTGTCAGTTTAGCCTGACCCTGCCCAGCTGTCCTGAATATTTCATGCCAATCTTCCCTTGAACCAAACCCCTTTGCCTAGTACCCCACCTACCTGAATGTCAATCTTTGTTTGCCCCTGCGTCTAATTCTAGAAAGTTCTGCACTACTCGGTGCACCATTGGTTTGTCCAGGTTGTACTCTCCCCTTATGTCTCCTCATTGGTTATTGTCTCATAAGCCACGCCTTATGATGCTCCCATTCTCTTCCCTGGTTGGTTGTGTTCAGGTTCCCTACCCATTAGACCGCCCTGGTTTATAGGTTGTTATACCCCAGGTTCTGGGTTCTGCCTGTTTTCTTCCTTCAGGAGTTTATCTCTTCAGTAAACCTCTTGGATTAAACAAGCAGAAGGACCTCGCCTCATTCTTGTATCCGGCCTGCGCTTGCTAATGACATTGTGCTGTAGAGTGACAGCTCGAAGCTGCTGCTCCCATCACCTTGCTTGAAAGTCGTTTACCCCCTGGCACCAGTGTCGGGGTGGCAGAGCTAGCCCTTGGACTTCAGCATGGTGTCAGCCAGGAAAATCACATCAGCTTTCTATACCCTCAGCCTTTTAAAAGAATTGTTAGTTAAATTATGAACCTTGTCTGGTCAAGGAAGTAGCAGCTGAGTCACAGGAAGACCAATTTATCCCCTGGGCTAATTTAATTTACCAAAACCACAAAATCAAACAATTACTTGGATATTTTGGGTGTGATATAAGCTTCTCATATATGGGTAAAATTGACTGTTGTCATTGCTGAAAGTAACTGTTCATTGTGAAGAAAGGGAAAGAGAATAAAGGCTCATTGTTTATCTGTGCATGTCTTCAAATTAATGCCATTTTATAATGAATTCTAAATTTGATAAATAGCCATGATTTATCCCAAATGAAAGTAAGTGATCAGAGAAAACAGGAGAACCTTCTATTTCCTATCTCTCTCCTTTGAGGTGCTTGGCATCTTGCCTGCTTTTCATTTCTAAACTGCCTTTGTTGACACAGAGCTTTCTTCTTTCCTTTTTTGTCTCTTTGTGTCTTTGTGTGTTTGTTTTATTTTTTATTTTTGTTTTTTCTCCTTGAAATTAAACTGTTTGTCAAATGTGATAATGGGTAGAGTCATGACGTAAATAGTTAATGATGCTGTTGTCTTCTGAGGATTTCTCTGGGTGTAATATCCCCAATCTTTATGCAACCATACACTTGACTTGCACATTCTAAAGCCCTTCACAAAGGGCAATGCTGCTGCTTGTCTAAATAGTACATGATTACCTCGGTTAGTTTTGTGGCTGTGGTAATGTTCATTTTATGAGCTCAATCTGGTTCTGAGCCATCTGAACTTGATATTCCAGATGCCTTATCCCTAGTAGCACCAGCTCATATACTGTGTACACATGTGTACAATGCAGGCTGCATTGGAAATTCTGGGGTTTGTTCTCAAAGTCACACCATACTTTCCTGCAAACCTTACAGGAAAAGGTATGTGAGCATGGGGAACAAAGAAGACTCTTAGTAGATGTCCCAAATATTCAACAATCCTGCATTTATTAAAACAGGAGACTATCCAGTTTTGACAATCCCTATTTTCATCACTAGAGAAAGCGACTTTGTACATTATTGTTGCTTTGCCACGTGACACACAGAAAACAACAAAGATAATGGGACATGGAATTAAAGCTGCCTTGAACTATTGCCTGTTTACCCAGCAGAACAAAGGAGTAGGCATTAGAGTTCCTTCATTTACCATAAGTGTGTCTTTGAGGTAGTCACTCTACCTGCCTTCTAACATGGGGATAATAAAATGCATAGCTACCCCACAGGGATGCTGGGATGCTTAATGTACTAATTAGTACTGTTCCGTGCTCTGGTGGGAGGTGTTACCTGTACTTTTGTTTAGAGCAGGTGTAGCTAACACTTTAGCTATTGCCTGAGAAAAGAAAAGAAAATTTGCTCCTTGTTCAGGAATTTTTGGATTACTTATATCAGTATAAATGCTCTCAAGCCAAGCATCAAAGTGATCACAGTAAGAGTCAGCAACTATAAACGGGAATGGAATTTGCCTGAAGAGTGTGTGAGTAATTATAGATTTCCATGGACATGTTTGTGTATGCATTTAGCATCAACGTCTTCAAAAGTTACTGGCTCCCATACAGCACACAGGAACTGCTTTTTCAATGGATGGTACTGGTTCCTAACTGTCAAGTATATGAAATGGTCTGTACTGGAAGCTGCAAAAGAAGTTCAAGTAACTGGATTTTAATTCCCCTTTGTATTGTGGCAAAGACCCTGAGGTCAACCCTTATTTCTTATAAAATGATAAGAGTCTGTAATGACAAGGAAAGGTCTCAGATTTGTCCCTCATACAAAAAACAGTGACTCTGGTGACACTTAATGCCCAGGCACAATCTGGAACATTCATTCAGCATTCAGACACCTACAGAATCTTCAGGACCATTACAAATCTCTTCAGTTTCTTTACAGCTGTTGTGATGATGATGATGATGATGATGATGATGATGATGATGATTACTATGATCATTGTTATTACCATGATAACTATTATGCTAGTATCAAGTTTGTGATAAATTCACTTGATTTCAGGTTTCCAACCTAAGCCATGAGCAGCGAACACCTGATTAATGTGGAGAATGGAGTCTAGGGCATTATGTGTGTTTTAAGATGGAATGAATGGTATTCTAGACTTCATTGGCTATTTTGACTAGTATTTTATTGAAAATACAACAAATCTATGCCACTTGGTATAATGTAGATTTGTCAAACATCTCTAAAATCCTGCTCCAAAACTGTTTTTTTTTTCAGAGGTGGGAGCACACTGCAATAAGTATTATATGAACACTTTTTTCAGTGTAGCCTGGTGAATTAAAAATCTGAAGATGAGCACACCAGAGACACTAAATGTAAGTTTGATTCTGTTTCTGTCCAAGCCTATGAAGCCCATGGATAAAAACCTGGAGTTAGAAAATCCCTTCTGATTGGGAAATGTACTCTATCAAGTAATGTCTTTAGATAGATATGGTTCACATCTTCTGTGCTGCTGTGAGATATTGAATTTTGCTTCAAGACCTTAGAATAATCTATGCTTCTCACTAACATCAAGTCCTGTGTGAAGGATAGGAAAACAGATTGTTGTCCCCTCACTTCCTCTGTCATTTAGACCATAATTAGTGAGATAACAGCTGAAGATGTCTTTGCTTCAGGTTTTACCTCGTACTTTTACATGAGTATTTGAGCACAAATGGTGTTGCAGTGGGGCAGAGGAATGTAAATCTTCCCCATGGGGATCTGTGTTTAGTTGAGAGGGGAAACTAGAAAGGCTTGAAACTGGGAGGAGACTGGCCTAGAAGCTGTATGTCTAGAGTGCAAATCCACTTTAATAATCATAAAACCAATAGTTTTTTATGGAAAGACACCTAGGCCCTGACATATCTATTATAAATCTTGGTAATTAACTAGGACAGGGATGCAGGACCCTTGCTAGTCCAATGGGGAGGGAAAAACACTACCAGGGGAGGTGGAGCTCACCAAGCATTTCCACCAGTGACTGAAGGGAGGTGGATATTTCTTTCCAGTGACTGCAGAGACAAAAAGGGAGACTGTGGACCTGACTGTGTCCACTGTCACTGATTCAGTGTTCAGAGCCAGCAGAGGCAGAAAATGATATGTATGTGTATTTTTATATATATGTGTATGCACACACTAACTTTTTTACGCACAAGTTTACTTCATTGTACAACTTCATTTGGCATGGTAGAGGACAACAAAATATGGCTGAGGCCCCTTAAAGACTCCTTCATATTTTGCCTTGGACAAAAATCTTCCTGAGTGTGTCCGAGCAGAGCTAATCTCCCACACCTCTCAGACATTCTGGAGTATGATTGAAAGCACTTTTATAGGCATGGACTTGTACAGATAAAGAAATATATTGATTCCTGTGCCTTCTCCATGGCATGGTAGGCTTTGTACCTGAGACCATTATCCAAAGTGCTGTCTGCAATTAATCTTTTGGGCAGTGTGTAATCACCCAAGGTGTACAGGGCTGAGTTTCAACCAGATAATGACACAGAAGGGCGGTGTGTAGCAGGAAGAGAAAGGAACACCAACTCGCCATTTGTTTGCTGTGCCTATCAGGAAAGAGGCACTGGTAAAGATTGTCTGATGTCCAGTGATGTTAGGATTTCAGACAGGGTAAAGGACAAAGTAGAAGCCCTCCAGACTGAGTATTAAAAATGAATGTATGTCTTTTCAGTGTATTTGTACAGGAGGGAAGAGGGAGAAAAAAAAAGGTGAAACATTCCAGATGCTTGCCTGCAGTAAAGCATTTCTGGCTGTTAGTTCCAGTAGGTCATTACTGCATTAATTTGGTGTTTAATTAAATGCCTGTGCAACAGACCATTTATTTGTTATCTAATATTAGCTTTAGTTCTTATCAATTAAATGCTAGCTGAGGGCTTGATTCACTTACGTTTTATGTCCCCTTACACTCTGTTTTTTATAAACAAAAAACAAGGACTTTACATAGAGAGATTTACACCCCCAAATTTCACAGTGTGTGAATAATGCAATATGCTGAAGTGCTTAGGCAGAAGGTGCTGAAACAAAGGCAGTTTTTTTTCTGAGAAAAGGAAACAGGCATCTTGTTTTCAAACAAATGAGAAACTAACTGAACTACACAAAAAAATTCCTCTTCCAGTGTACTTCCAATGATGGTCTAAGCTAGATCATGCATGCATCTGAATTTCTGTGTGAATTTTTGTCTAATCTAGGAAGTCATACTTAGAAAAATACAACTCTCCACTGGGACTTCTTCCAGGATACCCATTTTCTTCACCCCAAAGCAGAGGAGTCCCTGCTGCGTGTTCAAAAGCTGTGCTCTCTCTAAGTCTCAACCTCTGCCTTTCATGGATGCTTATTTTCTTGCTGGACTTAAAGTAATTCTTAATGTTGAAAAGTCAATAATGTTGGAGTTTTTGGGTTTTTTTATTGCTCATAATAGCTGCACAAATATTGTGTCAAATTGAAGTGTTGCCCAGATTATAGAAATGTTTGGCTGATATCTCAGAGGTTAAATTTTCAGAACACTGAGTCCAGCTGCTCCCACTGAAAAGAGCTGGCTAAAACAAGTCCTGACTAATGGCTTCAAGCTGAAAAAAGATAGATTTAGATAAGCTATCAGGGAGACATTTTTCCCTGTAAGGATAGCAAGGCCCTGGCACAGGTTGCTCAGAGAAGTTCTGGATGCCCCATCCCTGGGTGTGTCCAAGACCAGGTTGGACAGGGCTTCGAGCAACCTGGGATAGTGGAAGGTGTCCCTGCCCATGGCAGGAGGTTTGGAACTGGATGGTCTTTAAGATACATTCTAACCCAATCCTTCTTACCATTCTGTGATGACTAGTTGAGATGTATGCCCCTGGTTGGAAGAGTGTCCAGAAGTCTGTCTCACTATGCATTCAAAGTAGAGTTATCATACCTGTCCTGGTAAATTGGAGCAGTTAAACAACTCCTATGTGCACATCTTTTTAGAACGGATTGTCTGGAGCGTCCTACAAGACTGTCTTTGCATATAAGACCAAATCTCTCTGAATACCTCTGGTCAATTTGGTTTGGAGGCTTGACTCATCTCATCCTGCATCTGAATTTTAGGTCCAAGCATCCTAGAACAGGTGCCATGGTAGTAAAGGTACAGGGCACCACTTATCCTACAAAATCAGGCTGGACAGAAAAGTCCTTGTACTCCATTTTTTACCCAGTGCACTATACCATGATACATAACCTGTTAAGTACTGAGTGTTTGACAGTAATGGCCTGTTAATTGGGTGAGAAAGACACTTTAGAAAAGTAATTATTAAATTTTATTATCAGAGCTCACCTTCTTGTAGTGGGAGCATTTTTTTTACACCCAGTTTGGAAGGTATGCTTTGATCAGTAATGCGATCTAAATGAATAGTCAGATCTATTTAGGTATCTCAGAGTCTCAAGAGTGGTGGCCTCTATTTTGGCTGTCTTTTTTCTGTGATAAATGGTAAACACTTTTTTAGAATAGAGCCTTTTCTGCTTTTCTACAAGTAACTATTTGAATCATGTCAAATATATGTTAAATTATACATCTGAAATAAATTTCCTCTGGATTTTATGAAATTCATTCTTTCTGTGAATTTGAAAGTCACCTTCCTAACAGGTGTGGTAAAGTCTAGCAAAATCAGATTGACTCTCATTGTCTCAGTCATATTAAAGGCTGCATTCAGAAGTTAATCATTGTAAAATTGTTTGCTGCAGTTTTAGAAGCAGTGACCTAAGAGTCACATTTTAAAAAAACCCAAAACCAAAAAACACAGCTGAAATTCAGGATGCATTCTAAACATGATCATGTACTTTACGTAATGCTTTGAAATGACATGGTTAAGTTCAAAATCATTTATTTCAATCCGAGCAATGAAGAAATATGGATAAGATTTAAACCTTTTGGTTTGCAGATGATAGATTTATCTTCAATGTTGTCATCATATTATTATTTTGGTTTTATACAACTGAATTCTTAAACAGTTTTTAAGAACGCAGTGGATAAAATTAGCCTATTACATGTGCACAGTATTTTTTTGCCTACAGTTTGCAGGCAGATACAGTTTCACAGAAGTCAGAGAGTAGAGATCGTAATTCAGCATAGGATTTGACAAAAAAGTGTAGTTTCTATTGACAGCAGTGAAGCTGAGAAGCAAGATCACCCTTAAGAGGTAGACATTTGATTGTCTCTGTGGTGTTGGAAGGCATTAAATACCTGATACAGTGGGAATTGCAGTGCTCTACATAGAGTTGAATTGGATCAAATCGAATTGAATCAAATCAGTTAGAACAGCAGTCTTGCAGAAAACGGCAGATGTTTGCATGATTTGCTCAGCTGAGATCCAAAATCTGAGCCACAACAGCGACTGAGAAACACCCAGCAAGGTCAAATCTTGTGGTTCCTAATAACGTTTATATGAGTACAGCTAACACAATTATCAGACTGATAGGGACCATTCTGTCTACTGAAAGACATCTTTGTGTGGCATTTAACAAGAGAAAAAAAGAAAGTATGGGAACAAAGGGTACAGGGAAAAGAAGGAGTACTCACTGAAAAGGACTCACAAAGCAAAAGTGATAAGGCAAGTGGGACTGAAGTACAGAGATTTGGGGTAATAAAAAAGAAAAGAAAAGAAAAAAAAGAAAAAAAAAAGAAAAAAAAGTGTATCTCCGAGTGTAAAAAATGTGGGGAACAGAGATGAAGGTTCCTGAATTGATATGGAGAACTAAAGGCTAAAAGATGAAAGGTGAAAATCTCCCACATAATACAATGCTGATAGAAAATACATTCATAAATGTAGAAAGCCAGAATGAAATGCAAAGTTAGCCTGAACCCTCACTCTCCTCACTCTCCCCTCCAATGTAGACTCCATAGACAGATCCATGCATAAGAAGAAGTTAATACAGAGGACAGACTGCACAAAGAAACATTTCAATAGTAGAATGAGTAGGAGACCTCAAAAACAGGAGGGAAAAAATGAAGACACTTTGTAGAAGGAGCTGAATGCTCTGTATTAAAAGGGGCTGAGAGAGTGAAAAAGCCCTTTACTCTGTCTGATGAAAGTCCCTAGTGAAACAGATGCAGTGAGGAAGGGAATGTATGCTCCAATTAAGGTCTGACATGAAAGGAACAACATATCTCCCTTGTGAACAAATCCAAAAGGCAAGGTGAAAACATTCTGGGGATGGAAGTTCAAGGGGGTCTACTGTGTCGAATCTCATTAGATGCAGATGGATATCAAACTGATGGATGTTTTCAGAATTATCTGTGTCAAAAATGTTGACAATTCTATGAACTAGCAGCCCTTTTGCGTCTGTGTACTGAGTATAGTATCATCTTCCTATCCCATTTTCTGTTTTTGTTTTGGTCTTTCTTGGAAATCCTGCCATAGGGTAGTTAATATACTTTAAAATTAAAATCCCAGTGGGCTTCAAACATTAAATTTTCACTGTCAGTTAAAGTAAAGGAATTTAATGCTCACCTCATATGCCTACTTCCCAACGAAACTCTGCCTGTTCTTTTCATAGGTGAGTTGTTCTAATTAGCTTGTTTCCAGTGAAACAAATAAATAATCATATGCCCCACTTCTGTGGAAGAAGTCAATGAGGAGAGTAAACTGAAACCTTACGTGCAGTTGTAGCACTGGAGCTCTCCACAAAGAAATTGTTTTTAGCTTTCTTCATCTTCTAACAACTTTAGCTTTTTAAGACTGGTGGAAATTTTGCCGTTAACGTCAATGAGTAGATCGCAGAAAATAGGCTTTATTCCAAAAATGAGAGAAATGAGTGGCATATAAACTATTGCTGGTGCAAGGGTTGTCATTTAACCACCACACAAACAGAAGGAATGAAACATGAATGACTTTTCTATCACACGTGATTTGCACAAAATTGTGTTACATTTAGTTTGGAGAACTCTGCTGGTTTTGACAGGTCAGCCTGCAGTAGAGTGTAACACAATATTTTTGTCCTCAATAGAGGAAGTGTGAGTGGGAGCTCTCATCTTCGCTCCATGTTCCTGGATCTCTATATGCCCTCAATATGACAGCTGAGGTATGTTAGAACTAAAAGACAGATTATCTCCATTGTCCTTTTCCATCTGCACCGTTTTCCCTTTTCTGATGTGGGGGAGGGTGGAGCTGGAAGCAGGAAAGGAGCTTCCATGGGTAGATGTCATGGGTAATGATATCAAAACTGAGATATTCAAGTATCAGTATTGATAGCAAGGATGTTAATATATTTTAAAGAAAAAGATGACAGAGCATGCCTCCAAACTTTCCCTGGAAATGGGTCTCAAAATTTCTCATTTCTCATCTAAGTGGTTTTAAATAAAGGCAAGCTCACATCACTCTGAAACAGATCAAAATCAAGATGAACCAGTGAATAAGAGAAGAAATTATTTGCGTGACTTTGTATTTCATGAGAACTCCTCTCACTGATGAAGAAATTGCTATTCTTTACCAGAAATATTAATAGCTCTTTTCTCTCCTGTACTCACACCCTGTGTTCTGAGTGGCTCTGTTGTCCATTTCTCCTTCCCAACTGACTCACCACCAGTTCTCTATCAGTACTGTTATTTCAAGAGCAGTGGCCCATAAAATGAAGATAACAAGTCCCAACTCCCAGCAAGCTTTTCCTTGTCAATGAGAGATTAAAAATAACGGTCAGGGGCTATGCAATGGTATTTGCAGCTAACTTTATGAATTTTCATCCAGAGCATCTGAGAATTTTTACCCCTTTCTAATCTTCTGCAATAGTATAAATTTCTCCTCATTAGGTTTCATTGCTCAGGACAAAAAGGGGGCATATGGCTTCTCTGCTCAGAAAATATATCATTAAAATAGTTATGCAGGTTATCATATTAGTGTAGCTTCCTACATAGGCAGATTGAAGGGATTTTAGGTAAGCTCTAAAGTTATGTATGAAATATTCACTCTGTCACCTTATGATTCTTTTTATAAGCTACCACACAGACTCACAGGGAAAGTGAGGGAAAGGAAAGTCCACATCTTTTTCCTGTAGGTTTCTACGAATGTAAACAAATAAACATATGTTTCTGGGATTGCAGTGTTGCAAAGTCTCTTCAGCTTTGTTCATCTGTTAAGAAGGTAATGCCTTTTCTGATATCTTCCTTTTAAATAATTTCTTAAAATTCCTCTCAGATCAGACACAAGTTTTTTGATAGTCTTGTAATGTTCAACCTGCTAAAAGCTCTTAAAATTCTCATAGCTGGAAGGACTAAATTCAGGCCAAACCCCAGGTTGTTACTCATGCTCCTCTAAAACCCAGTGTAAGCATCACATTAACCTCAGGGCTCTCCATATAAGACTATTCTTTAGTAGATTTGCCAGGGCATATTCAGATTGACTTGGCATTTGACTGCAGAGTGTTTGTATCTCAGTACAAGCGTTGAATCATTTTGATAGAGCTATTTAGCACACTGTTTCTAAGCAAGTTTTCTGCTTAAATCCTGGCTATCCTGGGTTTCAACAGTCAACTGTTCTCCTTACCTTATAAATAAAGAACCATGGCAGGAAAGAAGAAGAAGAGGAAGTAGAAAGAAGAGCAAGAATGAAAAGATGAAGAAGAAAAAGAGCGAGAAGGAGGAGGAGGACAAGGAGAAGGACAAGGACAAGGACTAGGAGAAGACACTAGAGATGATAAGAAAAAGCAGCTAACAATTTCAGTAAACATTATTTCTTCATTTTTAGTAGATGATACTTTTACTGGGAGTATTACAAGCATCTGACTCAGCTCAGAGCACTGACAGAAAGTCAGAGGTGGCTCCTGACTCTTCCTGGCTGCAAAAAACAGTCAAATCTACAGCTACACCTTCCTGTAAGCGCTGTTATGTAATGAATAACATAACTTACAAGACTTTTTTGGGTTTTTTTAAAGGAAGAGGCTCTTAACTATTTTACTAATCATCTTTTTGGGTGAAACATCAGTCATTTACTAATCACAAACTGATCTACTTTCTAGTGGTCCAAGTAGCTGATAGGTGGCTCAGAATATCTTCATCTACATAATAAAAACCCTGTTTACCCAACAGATTTTACCAATGAAAATTAAGGATTAATTCCATAAGTCCAAGTAATCTATATGAGTTACTACAGAGGCCAGTTTGTACTTATGACTGTTCAATAACCACATTATTTTGAAAAGGTATAATGAAATATAGCAATGTGTTTCTTTTTTTGATTTTTTTTGTAAATCAGAATCACAAAATCTAATTTTTCTTTCCATTCTCTCTGTGCAGAATTGGATTTGTGCAGGTCAGCATGAAGATGAACACTAGCTAGATATTTCAGTTAGCTGCTATGTAATACTAAAGAATAAAGACATGCCATTCTTTTGCTATTGTTATTGGATGCACAGTATCCATCCTCAAACTCTAGCTGTACCAGGCCAAAAATTCCTTTCTGGATTTTTGGCCCTGCATTTCATACCTGGATGCTTTATAGTAGACTAAACTTGAAGCAGAAATCCATGAAAAATGACAATATGGATGAGGCATTGGGATTGGAAGAGGACTTTTGATTTGGTCAATTAACTGCAAACAAATTCTGTAACAACTTAAAAGAGCAAAACACTTTTTGCACCGCCACACAGAGATATGACCTTGGTCCCCCAAGTATGTCTTTTCCACATGGCCAGTGAATACAATCTACTGAAGCACCAACAACATATGTCCAGAAATTCAAGTGATGCTGAATATACTCAAAATTGTTCTGATAGGACAAGAGTTCCCTCAGTGATTGACTGACACTGAATTTTTGTCCTGTCTTCCCAAGGGGAAAACAAGGACAAAAAGATACACAAAACAGAGAGTCAGAAATGTGGAAGAATGACAGACATTCAGCTTGCAAACTAGGTCTATCATAGCCAAGGATATAGCTCTAGGGGTGGATTCATGGTCTACATCAAATATCTCTGCTGTCATGGGGGCACATGTTTTTTGTCTGTCATGAATGGTACACAGAGATGATGCACAGGTGAAGTGACTTGACTTAAACACTTATCTGTGACTGAGCTTTCTCACTGATGGATGGCAGAAAGAATAACAGTAGAGATTGCTCTGTTTTATCTGGGATTGTATGGAATCACTGGGTATACATTTCCAAAATACACTCGGAAAAATCCTGCTGCAGATTGAATTAAAGAACACTCTTAATTTTTTTTTTTTCATTTATGTTATATATCAGCAAAAAAAAGTCAGGGCCAGTTGCAAGAACAACAGGAAGAAACAATGTGAGGAGATAAACTGGTTGCATTTAAGTATAGGAGTGAAATCAGACTCCTTTGAGAAAGCTAATCAGAATTAAAAACAAAAACAAGCCAAACTAACAAATATCTGTCCACCAGAAACATTGATTATGACCTGAAATAACCTGATAATCATAGTAGTTTATTGAATGTTAAAGACTCAGCCTCGGGTTCCTGCACATTATTAAATCTCTGCACTATTTGTTATGGCATGATGAACTTGAATATTCTGTAATATATCAACTGAGCATCTTCACACCATTTATGATTTTTGATATACAGACTTCTTGGACATGAACCATTTTTTCAACATGGATCCTTAAAATCTTTCTTTTCTTTCCTTTTCTTTTCTTTTCCTTCCTTTCTTTCTTTCTTTCTTTCTTTCTTTCTTTCGTTCTTTCGTTCTTTCGTTCTTTCGTTCTTTCTTTCATTCGTTCTTTCGTTCTTTTGTTCTTTCTCTATCTCTCTCTCTCTTTCTTCTCTTTCTTCTCTTTCTTCTCTTTCTTCTCTTTCTTCTCTTTCTTCTCTTTCTTCTCTTTCTTCTCTTTCTTCTCTCTCTCTTCTCATCTTTTTATCAAATCACCTTTTTTTTTGGTCAAGTTTTTGACCTGCTCAGTGTGGGATATGTAGGTTGGGGAACAGATAAGCCTAGCTCACTTGTTAAAATAAAAATAGCTGATATCCAGGCAAAAAAAAAGAATATATCCTTGGCATGTGAAAACATGTATTCATGTGTGGTTGCTAAACACTGAGGTAAAAGAACCTTAACCAGCTACTTCAGCCTCCATTCACTTTTTAGGTTGAACTCAGATGACCACTGATTTTGGAGTACAACCAGAACATATAAGTTGAAGACACTTCTGCGCAATACCCAGCTTCTCCATAGAGTGACAGGAACTCCAGGGTTTTGCTATGTTGAACACTGGCTGCTGAAAACACTCAAGAGAATGAGCCAGGTTTCCAAAATTCTATTAAGTAGATTTACTGTGACTTACTGTGACTTACTGTAGACTTGCTGTAGACTTGCTATAGACTTACAGTGAACTTGGGTCACCCCTTCTAAAACATGGAGTTTGATATTTAGCAAACTAAATGATTTTTAAAGGAGTTAAGTCATGTTCCAAGCAGATATTTAGCTCCGGACTCAAAACTCCCTCTACTTTTGTGACAAAAACATGCTCCTGTGTCCATGGATGATTGGAAGATACAAAGACCTACGTGTCTTTGATCTAGGTGTCATCACCTTATGACATTCTGAGCTCATCAGCCCCTGCTTCCCCCAGGCTCTGGGTGGCTTTCCAGAAGGGCATCGATCTCCTGCAGATCTTCTGTCACTGGTGAATGTCCCAGAGACAAAAGGAGGTTGCTCTGGGTGACTATGCATAGACAATTAAATGTTTTCCCCAGTGTTTAGCCACTTTGACCCACATGCAGTTATACTGAGTGAGATTATTGTGTCCAGTTCTGGCTCCTCACTTTAGGAAGGACATTGAGATGCTTGAGTACATCCAGAGGAGGCAACGAGGCTGGTGAGGGACTTGGAACACAAACCCTGTGAGAAACGACTGAGGTTGCTGAGGGTGTTTAGCCTGGAGAAAAGGAGACTCAGAGGTGACCTTATCACTCTCTACAGCTTCCTGAAAGGTGGCTGTAGCCAGGTGGGTGTTGGGCTCTTTCTCCAGGCAGCAACTGGTAGAACAAGAGGACATAGTCTTAACCTATGCCAAAGGAAATATAGGCTGGATATTAGGAAAAATTTCTTTACAGAAAGGGTAATAAAGTGTTGAAATGGTCTACCTGGAGAGATGGTGGATTCACCATTTCTGTATGTGTTTAAGAAAAGACTGGATGTGGCACTTGGTGTGTAGTCTTATTGGGGTATTAGGGCTGGGTTGGACTTGATGATCTTGGAGGTCTCTTCCAGCATAGCCATTCTGTGTTTCTGTGATTGTCACAAGTCTCATGTAAGGCTTAAAAGAATATACTTTTGCTATTATTTGACAGATGTAAGGACAGAAGAGCTAAAGTTATTTCCTCACTTGAATAGTATAGGTTTTTGAAACCTTTTAAGATCCCAGAATTGGATTTTGTGGTGAAACCACGAGTTTCAAGCACATCTTCCATGGTGATATCTAATCATGTTCTATATGAAGCAAGACATGGTCACATAGCCCTGAAGTAAACTTATTTGCACCTGGGCTGGCTCTTGGTGGCAAATGTTATGGCAATATTTGAGGCCAACCAGTTTCCACCCTCCTGCCAACAGAGGAAAAAAAAAAAAATAGAGAGAGAAAAATGTTATCTCCTTATTGCTAAGACTCTTTGAAAATGAAAAATATTGATTATTTTATCATTTTTGTTGGTAGATAAGAAGAATCTGGACAGTCAGTAAATCAAAATATTACCACTTTTGTGCAGAAATTTATTGCATTTCTGACAATAAGATACTTAGAGATCTACAGGGATTTGTTAGGAGTTTATTAAAAAAACCTTGGGGTGCAGGTTGGTGTAGAAGTTTGTTGTTTTTTTCCAGGAAATCCCAGTACAGAAAGTCATAAAATGCTGTGCTGAAAAATGTTTGGGAAGGAACGCCATACACTCAGAAACATCCCTCATTGGTGAAATCTGAAATACAGGGTGTGGAAGTAGCACTACTCCCAAACTACAGAGCAGTAAATTTTCTGGCTGGGTTGTGTGTTCTGCTGTTCACCTCTTGGGGCTTTTGAAAAATCAGTTTACTATCCAGGGCTTTGAGCAACCTCTCCTAGTGTGTAGTGTTCCGTCCACGGCAGGGGGATTGGAATTATCTGATTCCAATGATCTGTCAGGTCCCTTCCAGTCCAAATCATTCTATGATTCTCTATTTAGTGGATTACTTTCTCAAGAAGGTAAAAGGTGTTTTGTGTTTTTGTTTTTGTTGTTGTTGGTTTGTTGTTTTTTTATTTTCTTTTTAAGGCAGCATTAGGAACAGAGCTGCAATCTTTGACTGCAGTCCTTTAAGTATTTCTTTTCTACGTCTGGACTAGTGTTATTCAAAACAGGAATGGCAGAATATATGTGCATGTAAGGGAGAGAAAGAAAGAAGAGAGACAAACTGAAAGAAGATCACCTCTGGATCAGATATTCAATTTTAGGCTTAATGTTTTTCTCCATCATTTATTCCATGATATACAGCAGAAAAAACAGGCCAAACAGAATTGTGAGAGCATCTGCTTCAGATATAATCTAGTTGTTAGCTAAGACAATGAAATCTTTCATCAGAACTCACCTCCCACTATCCCACACCGGTAGGACCCTTAGTGAAACAAAGCTATCAAGTATCACAAACCACTCCAAAATGTTATAAAACAAATATGAAAATATAGAGCATGTTTTATGACATGCAGTGTTTTGCAGCCAAATATTCCACTGCACAATATAATTTATGTACATGAGCATCTGTCCAGTCCTTACTTATCTATTCAGTGTCCTGTCTTTTTTCAGATTCCTCCCCCCTTTTAATATTTGGAATAATTTTTATGTTTGGCAGCAGCAGATGGATCCTAAATACCTGTGAAGTCATTGGTTTAATAACACAGTTGGTAAGTACAGTCATCCTCAGTGAAGGGCAACTGTTACAATTATCTCACTAATTTCACTGTGTAAATGCATTGTGTCAGGGACAGCATTTGAAAATCATTTAATACGTTTGAATAGCATATTCATTATTGACAATATGTATGCCCTCCTTTGTTGGCTTACAGGCAGAAGAAAAGATCAGGTAAGAAACAAAAAGACAGGGAAAAATGAAAAAAATAAAAAGCAAGAAAAAAATCCGAAGCACAGACCCACAGAAAGCCTTGACGTTTAAAAATAAATTATAAAATTAGCTGATGAAAAAAATTAATCCAAACTGACTTGAATTCAGTTCTGTCGGATGGAGTAAAAAGTGCCCTAGGTGTATAAACAAGCTTTGGTAATAAATAACAGTGCAGCAAGCCAAGGGGAAAGTGTTTATAAAAGGGATTTGTGTTTGGTGCATTCTCATTTGGCAGTCTTTTTAATGATTTAGAAGAAGGTGTAAACACCACATTCATGATTTTAGGGAATGCTGGTGTGCTGCAAATGCCAATGAGTTTAAAAAAAAGGAAAAGAAAAGAAAAGCAAGAGGAGCAATTCTGTAAAGAGTCTTCTTTTCTGTGTCTCTGTGTCTTGGCCTAAAAGGAAATGTTTTCTCCCATGCCCCTAACCCTTCTTCTGTCTTAATTTTCTCAGAATCTGTGCAGCACCCAGAGCCATTGTTATGTTTCTTAAGCTGTCCTTCTGTAGTAACCCAAGTTCCTGCTTTTCCTCACTTACTTTCTTGTTAGAGTTTGTCAGAGAGCTGAAGAACATGTGAAATAAGAACCTGGAGACATGTGAACTTAACCATTACTGTAGTTTATGAATTGGGTGAAGCTGTGCAATTTGGTGCACTGATGTCTAAACCCCAGTGAGGAAAGATTTGACAATGAGGTTGTTGCCAACAGCAAATTATCTCCTGTAGTCATCAAAGGGTTTGTGCAATGCTTAAAATTAAAGTTTGGAAGTGTAGCAACGGAAATACAGAAGTCTGGACTGGAACATACATCTTTGACAATCTAGAGATATGGCTCAGCAATCATATAGGGCCATTTCAACCCCTTTTAAATCCAAAAAAAATGGTCAATGGATTCATCCCATGCCTTGCTGACTTTTACATAACAGTTGTTATTTAATTGTTAAGTGCAGTTCTCTGGAGGAAAACTTTCACCGATTATATGTCAGCTCTTTCTCTCTAGTCTACAGCTGTCTGATTTACAGAGCTATATAAACCTTTTATTAAAAAACAAACAAAACAACAACAACAAAAAAGAGTTGTTCCCTTGAACTCCTTTCTTTGCCCTTTTCCCTATCCTCTCCTAATAATGTATAGTGTTACTTTATTCTCTGAAAGTCATCTGGACCTCATTAGTACAATTGTTCATCTAATAAGAGAACTGATAAAGACCTATGTTCTCTGGACCATGTCACTTTGCCAGAGTTACTCTTTCCTGGATGTTCATGAGGTAGTACAAAATGCTAGTTAGAGTTATCCATCCTCAGAAACAAGAATAGAAATTGATCCTTAAACAAAAGAACTTAGAAAGGGGTATTGATCAGATTACAAATGAGGTCTGAGAGGCAGGACCAGGGTAGGAAAACTTGATCCTTCTGTCAGGTCTCTTTAATGGCACTGCAAATCTGTACTCCTCTGTCAAGGCCTGCTCAAAAGCACACTGAAGTCAGTGGAAAGAGTCCTATTAATATTGATAATTGATTTTAGAGGTGACTGAAGTGTAGGGAAAGGGTAGAAATAGTCCCTGGTGGCTGCTGCAATCTGTCTGCTGTTTCTAGATGCTGATGCCTCCCACCTAATCTAATTCTTATCTCAAACCAACAAAACCCCTGCCCAGCCAGCAGCTTTCTCTCAGAATCTGTTTCTACTCTAACTGCATTCCTCTACAAGCATTAAACTCATCTCGAAACTCTGCTGTTTGTCTCTCTTACCTTACTGACTGAAAATTATTTTCTGTCTGTGCTGATATATTCCCCCCTTTTAGCTAAAGGACTTATCTTCCTTTCTGCTTCTGTGCTAGCACTTATCCTTGCCTGCTACTTTTAATTATTTCCCAGTCTTTCTGCATGAATCCTTATTTCTCTTCTGCAAAATTTTCTCACCACTCCTGCCCACAGTCCTCAGCTGTCTGAGGATAGTTACACTTCAATATTTTTCATGTTAGGTGTGACTTTAGCACAGTTGTTTTTCTCACTCTCCAAGCACTGCAAAACTACTTTTCTTTTAAAAGATAAACCTCCTGAATATCTGTGTATTTTTCCATATATCTATTTTCTATGTACATAGAATATATAGATTCATCTATACTTCTGATAGATATAGATATATATATAAAGAATTTGTGCACATCCATCTTTACAAAAACACACAAATTTTTAATCCTTAGTGGATATTTCAAAATGATAGAGAGAATTTAGGTATTTTAATGGAAAGGCTTTTTACTGAAATATTTTTAGTCAGATTGGCCAAGCATTAGAAAATACACTCTAGGTTTCAACTCTGATTTTGGGAATGCTTCTAGGAATAGAATAAAAGACTTCTGGCATCTTTCAGGTTACACAGACCTGTGGTAATGCTGTGTCCATCCAGATTACATCTGCAGAGAACAAATGCAAAAAAGGACTTCATGACTTTTTCTCCCTGTACAAGTAATAAGTTCATTTTGTTTATCAGCCTTCAACAATATATATCTGCTTTGAACCTTATATGCCTTTCCATTTGATTCTTTCAGGACGTACTAGGTATTCAGCATAGATTTTATTTCATCAATATTAAAACTTCGTTTTACTTGAGCTAAGGAACAGCCAAATACTAACTCTTTAATAAAGGAATTAAATATGACTGAATAGCTCTTGTTTAGCTTGTGTAGTTATCTGATCTTTTTCCCTAGGTTGTTGTGAAGTTCAGAATTCAGTCATATGTTTATTTACCTGCCGTTTTACATTTCAGGCTGCATCTGAAAAGCTGTAGAGGTTCATGGCAAGACTTGGAAGGTCAGTGGCATTTCCTATGTTCAGATGGCTGCCTGGTGGCAACCGTAGGCTCCCTTCAGGCTTGGGTTAGTATGTCCTGCTGTCTGCATGTCCCAGATAGAGCATCACTGGACAGTGCTCTCAGGAGTGGGGATTGCTGGATTCCTTCAGAATCACAGAATCACAGGGTCACAGAATGAATGGCCTGGCTTCGAAGGGACCTCATCCAAGGCTGAGGATGCTCATCTGGTTCCATTCCCCTGCCATGGACAGGGACACTTTTCTCTAGACCAGATTTCTCAGCTCTCCATTCAAACCTTCCTTGAACACCCAGATATGGGTCAAGAGCACTGGGTTCAAGGGTCAGAATGACTCGGACAGCCTGTCAAGCTGCCCAGGAGGGCTCTCAAGAAGTACAACTCTTCCCATTTGGCCAAAGAATAGCCACTGCTAGCCTCCAGGTCACAATCCAGGCAATCCTCTTGGAGAAACTGAATCTTCCCTTGCCCACTAGCAGTGACACCTGCATGACCAGTGTTTTTCCATCACCAGAGAATTGTCACCCTGTGATGTGCAGGCTAATTTAAAGTTGACTGTGCTTGTGGTTTGTTTTTTGGTTTTTTTTTTTTTTTGTTTGTTTTTTGTTTTTTTGTTGTTTTTGTTTTGTTGTGTTTTGTTTTGTTTTTTTGTCAGAATAAGCACTTAGACCTCCACAAGTTTTTTTTGTTGACGATCTCTGTAATCATCAGAAACTTCTTCCAGTGAAATAAGGAAGCTTAACTACAGATTAGGAAAATGAATCATTGAGTTTGAGCAGATCACTAAAGAAAATATGTCAGGAGCATAGACAAAAAGACAGGGACAGAGCCAATAAGAGAACCTGGGAGCAGTGGTAACCTTTCTAAATAATTACAAACAGTCCAGGAGAGGTGAAAGATTGTATTTTATTTAACAAGTTAAGACTGAGCTTCATATATTTAGGAAGGCCATTTCAGGATATGGTGCCTGATGCAGCAGGAAATTGCATTCAGTGGTTTTGGAGATCCCCACCAAATTTTCCCTGTGACAGGTCATTCTGTTATTGCCCACTAAAGGTCTCCTTAAAACTTTCTCTGAAGCATCCTACACTAAATTCAGAGGTCGGATATTAAACTACATGGATCACTAGTTTGATCTATTATATCAATTCTTATGTTCTTAGAGATGCAAACAGTATGTAGGACATAGATTTATCTTACTTTCAAATATAAGAGTTTTTACTGAGAGTGGTAAGGGAGTACTGGCTCAGGAATGGGGGAAGCTGCCAATCCTCACACCATTTTGTGGCTGCTCAAGAACTGAGACAGAAGTTTACTTTGTAGAAAAAAGCCCCATGCACACTGTAAATGCTGTTGGCCATGTGACAGCACCATATTCTTCGATGGGCAGAAGTAATTTTCTTCTGTGACTATATTTGATTTCAATTAAAAGAAGACAGCTTGCTTCATCTTTCCTAAAAGTTGATATGGTGTATACCTGACTGAACTGGCCAATTTCCCTTATAAATTATGTATAAAATCCACAACTGCATTCTCTCTCAGAAAGTCAGAGGAAAATTAAATTTCTCTTTTAGCTTATATTTTTTCATGGTTCTTGGGATATTCATTTCATATTTTCTGCTCATTTTTATAAATGTCTTATTTATTCAAGCTCTTCATAGAGGAAAGTAATGCCATGCATTGCTGATTTTATTACTTTGGACAGTTAACAATATCTCTTCAGAACTTAACATGTTAATTGATTTAAAAATTTCTATGAATTTCACCCATGATTTAGGATCATACATTTTGATGCCAGGGAGACTCAAAATGTCTTCTGTGGCCCCGCTGGGCTTTATCTTGATGTGCATAGTTCTTTTCCTTCTCTATTTCTAGCAGAGATGTGAGGAGAATAAAATGTCACTGTCCAGGCTCATGCTCAGGGAGAGTAGCTAGGACCAAAATTAGATGTGTGATCTCAGTCCTTCATTCTGTCTTTTAAAATTTGGGACCTCCACCCAGTAATATTTCCTGTCAGGATAGTCCATATTCTTGTTCTTATGATTAACTCCCTGTTCCAAATGTAGGATTCTGCTTCACTTCAAAATATAGATCCTATGTATTGTACATATAGGATTTTTTTATGTTATAGTTATTGTATGTTTTATAGTAAAATACATGACTGTGAGCTTTATTGATCGTGTCTGCAGTACATAAATGCCACTGAAACACTGAGCTCTCAGTGTCCCTTTCCACCCTGTAGGAGTCTCAAAATTAAATCTGGGAATACTTCAGTGAACAGAGGTAGATTTCTTTGGAACATTACAGGTATATCAAGTTGTGTTTGACTGGAAGAGCAGCTGACTTGATCTAGGGCTAGAGGTCTGCAAATAAATGAGAAAACACCCTATATTTCCCATGCCACACTTGCAGTCTGCTGTTTCATGGATAATTTCAATATTAAGTTGCAGAACAGAATGTTATCTATGACCACAATGATATGCATGTACTCATGCATACACATACATATGTAATATATATGTTTATATTGAATCTGTATGGCACAATAAAACTACTTACAGGAAAAAATCAGTTCTAAATATTGTTGCAAAACCATCAATTTTCTGTAATCGAGTTTTGAGCCTCAACATAGCTAGAGAAAAAAAAATGTAAAACTTCACCTTACGAGCCTTGGTCTTTCGCTAAAAAACAACAAAAAATCCCCAAACCAAATAACATTTCCTCTGAAGTCTCAAGAAATTTAGACTACCACAAAATATACAAATAGTATCTGTGACTAATCACCACTCTTCTGTTCTCTTTTTATTTATTTTTTTACATAGCTTTTAATTAGGTTTTATTTATTTGGCCTTTGAGGACTGAGTTCTCAGTAAAATATTTACTGAAGGAAAAAGTGAATAAAAAAGAAAACAAGTAAACCTAAGAAGAGAGAGTTGTCATAAAGTGTCAAGGGCTCTGCTGTTAGCTAAAGACCTGGTTGGATGCCAGGTCGCGAGTCCACACAAGTCCAAGTGGACATGTCAGGTGGATCTTTTTAGCCTCTGACCTCTGTTTAAACTTTTGTATTTCTACTGTCTAATTCTCCAGGTTTCCTCAAATGCAGTGAACTTCTTGTGTCTGCCCGGGATTCAGACTTGAATCCATTTGCAGTCGAGGGCTCTTTCACATTAAAAATAAAAAGAGTTTTGTGTAGGATTTCTAGAGCATGCAAACACATTCCTTACATCTGTAAACCATCCACTCTATTTAGCTCCCCTTTCCACTCAGATATCTGGCAGGACTAAATATCTGTGTAGGTTCTATTTGCATTATATTACTTAGCATTCCTCTTCCCTCCTCCTCTTTCCCCAGGTGAGAGCAGAAGCTGAAGGAAGAGTAGATACATGCCTTCAATACCAAAAAAGTGCTTCTCAAGTGGCAAGAGAGGAAGGCAGTTTCAACATACAGCTTCCACACATTCTCTTAAGAGTGTTTTCAATTTAATTATGACTCTATTTTATCCATTAATAACGTATTGGCTCTAACATCTGCCTGCTAATGTTAAGTCACAGAATGGCCTTTCCTTTTCTTATTTCATGGATTTGCTTTCTTCATTTGTTCCTTGTTGACCAGGAAAATTGCTGAATATGGGGCTTCTGACTGACCATAAATGTCATTGTTCATACTGTATGACTGGGGAGTCTTTGCAGTCTTGGCTCTTGCTGCCTTTTAATATCAAAGTGCAGGTTTTGAAGGTGAAAGTGGTTTTATGCTTAGGGGGTTGGGGTTTTTTTTTTAGTTTGGTTTTCTTTTTTTTTTTGTTGTTTTATTTAGTTTTGTTTTGTTTTGGGGTTTTTTTTGTTTTTTTGGGGTTGGTTGGTGTTTTATTTGTATTTTGCTTGTTTGTTTGTTTTTTCTTTGGTTGATATTGCTGCATTTTTTAATTTTTTTTTTGTATTTGATCTCTGTTACCACCTGCCAGATGATATATATGTAACTAGTTTGTGGGGTTTTGAAGACGTCTCAGCTATACTGGACATGGTAGCTGAGAACTTTGTGTTAGCTGTCCACCTTTGCTTTGTACAGCATGTGACATAATTCTGTGTAGTTTTTTCTCCTTTTGCAAAATACTTGCAGTATGAGCTGCGTTCACTTCAGCTTAGTTCTCATAACTAAAGTTAGCAGAATACCTTCCTTTTGGATGTATGCCTCCATTCACTTCTGAAATTTTAGAGTATCTTTCAAGTGAAAATCATAGAGAGACAAAGTCCCTGGTGAACTTCCTGAGGATTCACTGAATTTTGTTCTTTATGTGAAGATACACTGTTTTGCTGGAATAGATGTTATTTTTTGGTGATGAGGAAAGAAAAGAACACAAGAACAAACATGGTGGTGTGCATGTTTGATTCCCAGAAGGAAGAAAACAAAGGGACAGATAAACACCCCCCTGTAAAAGATCAAACCAGAAAGAATTACATCTTAAAGCTAACCCTCTGGAGAAGCATGTGCACATCTCATATTTAGGTCTCATTTATTTCATTCTCACTCATTGATGTGTTTCATGGAGGACAGGGTTTCTGAAGTAAGTGAAGTCTCAGCTATCGCTGAAGATCAGGATCATTTTTAAATTGACAGGATAAAAACCTGCGGAGAATCTGGTAAAAAAGATGAGTTGTGTCAACAGCTATCTGAATGACAGGGGTTTTAATTATTACTGTTTTTATTGACAAAGGGCTGATCCAGCATGAAAAAAATTAGGACTTTCAATTTTTAATATTTTTACAAGAAAATGGAGTAGTAATATCAAAATAAATTGGTTTTGACTAGATACAAAAACTACAAGTATTTTCACCAGAGCCATCCTGAAAAATTTTCTTGGATTTAATTTGCTAGTTTGGTGTTTGTTTTCCAAACAGTAATTGTAAAAGAAAGGAAACTTTTTTTTTTTTTTTTTTTTTTGGTCATCATATGTCTCTGAGCCCATACATACATGTAAACAAGATAGAACATTGAACCTTGACAATTTCACAGTATTTTCTGAAAGCTCAACTTTGTAAAACTACTGTATTGCTAACAAGTTGTATCTCAGAGTTACTTGCCCAGGAGAGCTGAAAGTATGTCTGAAGGAAGTGTATAGAAATCAATTTTAAAATGAATACAAACTCCTGGAAATTACCCCATCTCCTCTCTTTAACTAGAGAAATTCAATCTCCATTTTGAAATCCAGCTTTGTTCTGTTAAACATTTCCTCTTCCATTTGGTATAGTGAATATTCTTAACATGGGATGTTAAGGGATAATAAACAACTCTTATCATTTTGAAAGTATGAAAATAGGATATATCCTCCCCATTTTCGTAGATGGATCATTTTCTCTCAGGCAAAGTATCATTATCTGCACCGTGAAGTGCAGAAGGGGACTGATTCCCAGAAGCAGTGTCACAAGAGCACAGCTTACACACACACTTCCTCCTGTTTTAGAGATATTTACTTGTTTTTCTATTGGTCTGTTAAAGTCTAAACACTTGACAGGTGATATAATAGGCACGTCTGTGTAGGGCATCCATAACACCATAGCACTTCAACTTGAGCTGGGCTGTCTGAAGAATTATGTTGCAGCAGAAGGAATTTACAGCTGCACTGGATATAATGCCTCAGCAGTCAGTAACCCTATAATCTTTGAGTGTGGTGACAGAATAACCAAATTGGATCTCTGCTGTTCTGGAGCTGATGTACCAGCCATTATCTGACACCAGTGCCAATGGATGAGACCTCTTTCCAGTTGACTGGTTCCCAGTCAACCCAGATATACTCAGTTGTGTGGTTGGGAAAAAAGGGTTTTTAATGTAATGGGTGCGTCTCACTCAGAGGTGCGTTTGATTCATTAGCACTGGAAAAAAACAGTGGTGTGGAAATGGAGGATAAAGATACTTCAACTGCTCCAGGTGAGACAGATTGGCTGTGTTTATGGTAGTAAATTCAAGTGTGCCTGGACTCTGAAACATGATCATATTACAAAATGACTGGACTGTTTCCTGGCATGGATAGGTTTCAATTTACAGTCTCCCAACTGGTTTGGAAAGTGGTAGAGTTTACCAGCATAAAAACAGACAGCTCTATGCCAGTTGGCCTCAGAACCCAGGAAAATTTAATTTACCAGTATGGACATACCCTTTGGGTCCATGAGCTGTCTGGGACTGAGCTCAAGTTAATAAGTCTTTCTACTCCAAACTGTGCTTAAGTCCACCTGGTGCCACTCTTTGCTGGGGGAAAACAATCCAGGATTTTATTCTTGTAGCCTTCTGCTTCAATCCATTTTGTAATACACACAACAAAACTTCTCGTGCATATATCCATAGTGAAACCAATATACCTCCATAATGACAAGTGAAAACTTCAGCATATTATTTGCCACAAAGAGAAGGCTGAATTTCTTTTCTCCTTTACTCCTGTACAGTAGCCCAGAATGGAGTGTAGGATTATGCCTGTCCTGTCAGTCCATGGGAGCTCACCTTTCTTTCTCAGGTGTGCCTCTTCCAATAACTAGAAGGAGTTAGCTGAGGATGTCTGCTCTTATTTGTCCCCTCCAAAGAAAGTCTTTGGACAAATGATCCTATAGAACATTATGCCCACTCTTAAAGTGAGCAGAATTAAGTAAAGAATTGCATGATGTCTCTTACTAATTATAAACCACAATTAATTGGTATTATACTCAGAAGTCTCAGATAAGACAGTGTCAGGACTTCTACAGCCAAAGACTCCTGTGACCTGTGTGTCCCAGCTGGTTAATGGCTGTCCAGGGCTGCACCAATTGCACTGGAGATGCTTTAACTAGAAGTCATGATCCTGCTGTAAGGACATGTGCTTTTGTCTCCCATCTGCTGTGGGAAGGTCTGGTCAGAGAATTCACATTAGGCTGGCTCACTGAAGCTTTCCCTGACAGGCACATCATTCTGGTTGAATTTGATTTTTACAGACAGGCACCCCACCTTTGGCAATAGCTTTTGCTTCTGTGAATTCAGTTGAAACTGAGCTTGTTTCTTCTAATGGAAGAGAACTAGGGAGGTGCACTGAATAAATATAGAGCTATACATTGCAACAGTACCGACCTTGCTTGACTAGAGTGTACTAAGAGCACAACAGGCTGCATCCGACTTTTTCTGATCACTGGACAAGAGCAGAGGCACCCAGGAGAAACATCTCGTCTCCCTCATGCAGGTTTCCAGGCCTAAGACTTAAGGTAAAAGTTAAATTCTTCAATCAAAAGTTATCATGAAACATCTATTTTCTTTTCTTTTTAAACTAGCTAAAGCAACTATTGGATCTTTTGTTCTACAGATCTCATCTGTATCCCCTTCAATTCAGCTGAGAGCATTAAGGCTTGTCAGTCCCCATCCTCCTGTATCCAGAGGGCTCAGGAGATGCTGCTGCATTGACTTCATGGCCATCTTGGGAGTGAGAGACATTTTAGGAGCAGAACAATGACAAAATGGATGTGAAACAGATGATGAGGTACTGCATCATGATAACTATAAATCCTCCTTTAGACATCATCCTTGTTAAAAGTTGTTGGGAAGACTGACAGATATCAGCAGTACCTTGAATACGCTATTTTGAAGTGTCAGAGTTTTGAATTTTTAGGGTTTTTTTGTTTTGTTTTGTTTTGTTTTTTAATGCCAGCTCTGTGATTTTTATAAAATCTGACTCCTCATATTAAATTCTTAGGGATGGTAATGCTGCTTTCCTGTCAGGAAAGAAAAGCCATGCTTATCTGCCAAGGCAGCTAAGGCTGCTGCTTCTGGCACTGCTCAGTGTGAGTAACATTTACCCCTGCAAACAGAACTTTGTGCTAACCTTGTTCACAGGAGAGGATTTCACACTGCACAAGATTTTACATCTTGTGCACACCTTGCCAGCTAATCTCTATGCAATGCAAAGTTTTCACTCTCTCCCTTTGCAGTAATGGGTGTTGCTAAATGATGCTGGCCAGAGACTTCTGCTAAATGTCATGATTATTAAGAAAAGAAATGCTTCTTTATGATTTATCATCATTCCCACTTATGTCCCTGTATAGAAGATAATAAGTAGCACAAAGGAGAAACTAAATTATACAGTCAGGCACTGGCACAAGAGTGGGAACAAATTAGGTACCAGCTTCACCATTACAGTTAATTTGCACCCTGTGAGAGAGTGGTGTAAGTTAACTCATGTCTGCTGAAGAGTGTCTTGGGATTCTCACGTACATGTAGCTACCAGGGAACTTCTGATGCTTTGGATTACTCTGCTATGAGTGGTTTATGTGTTGGAGTCCTTCTTAACCACATTAAGGCAGAATAACTTTCCAAATGGAAGTTACAAAGTGTGTTGGAGGCAAAGGTGTTGATATAAAAGTGTGGGAGATTGCTGTTCAAGTTTTCCATTAAAGTGCAAGTTTGATGAAGCTGGGGTGTGTATTGCTTTTGGGCATCTGTCAGAGAGGGAAATGAAAGCCTTATGGAGCACTGGAGCATGTTATTGGCAGTGTTGTAGGCAGGGGAAAGGATTGCACAAGCTGCTTTTACACTCCTTTAGCGTGTTCATCTGGATGGGCTGCATTTTATCTTCACTCAGAACAGGGAAAGCAAAGGGGTGGGGAGGGAAAGTAAAACTACACAGGAAGGGAAAGCTGGGGAGAAGGGAAGGCAAGGCAAGAGAAGGCAAAGCAAACTACAACTTCTAAAGGAAAGTAATTCAGAGTTTGTTTGGGTTTTTTTGTTTGTTCTTTTTTACAAGGCGTTCCATTAAAAGGGGATAATTCTATAAATACAGAAATTTACTAAAAGACAGAGTATCTGAATTTGAACTTTCCATTCTCTGTTTTCGAACTGTTATATTCCTTGTATTGCAAGAGGATAAGTCTGTGCTTGAAGTCCACCTGGCAGCATTTAGTGTAACATGACAGATGATCAGAAATAGTGTAATTGCCACGCCAATGTCAAAAGTATTCAATGAGGACAGGCTGAATGAGATGCAAAGTAAACTTACTTTGGAAATGTTGATCAGCCTAGAAAAATTTTAATAAATATGCATCTGAACTAGTTCTTTTGTGCCCCTAAACCAAAATAGCTCTACTTTGTAGAAAATAAATGCAAACTCAGGAAGATCTGTCAAACTGACAATGATTTATCTGACTGATGCTCATTTATGTTCCCTTTATCAGAAAATGCAATCCATACACTTTTAGAGTGTCACTACTTTTCCTTCCATTTCACACTGAGATTTTCTACGCTCAGTAAATAAGTCAAACAAGGATCATTAAAACTAAAAAATTACGTACAGTCAAAAGGTGTAAAACTGAATTTCCTAGATGTTATCATCTCTTAAATGTTGTCAAAGATGTTAAAATAGTTGGGTAAGAGAAAAATCAGGTATCTATAATTGCTGGAAACAATGTTATTAGTATTTTAATAGTCTGTAATATTAATATAGTTTTGGTTACACAATGATGCCCATCACACTGTAAAGGGCAGTTGTACTCCTGAATATGCTTTCAGCTGTAACATAGAATTGAGGTGCAGATTAAATGTGGCCATAGTGATACTAGGATAATTAAGAAATACTTTGTGTGTTCAAATTGTCTTGGACCATTACTTAAATAAAATTAATTACTCTGCTTCTAAAAGTCTATCTGTTGTTAGGGATTGGGTTTTTTTCATATGTTTTCCTAAAGCATAGATGATGCTTCCATGGAACTTTGAGCAATTATTTCCTGTTAATAACTGATAATAATTACAAAGAGAGATTAAATGATTGGTGCTAACTTGGGGGCGTGAATACTAAGAGTGTGTGATTTTGCCACAAGAGTGTGACTTTCAGAAAGCAGCACACAGAGTCAGTTTTAAGATACAGTTTTATATTTTTAAATGTCTTTTTTTTTGCACCGAAAAATGGTGAGGCCAAAGGACAGAAGGCGTACCATTCAAATAGCTATGAGATACAAGGAAAAAATTCTTCACTGTGAGAGTGACCAAATGCTGAAATAAAATCCCAGAAGCTTTAGAGAATTTCCATCCTTGAAGATGTTAAAAATCATGCAGACAAGTCTATGAACACCTCATGCATGAGAAATAAAGGATTATTGTTTGAGCATGGCACAAAGCTGGATGTTCCTTAGAAATCCCACCCAACTGAAATTGTTCTGCAATTCTGTGGTTCTGAACTTTGTGGTTGTCTTTTTCCACAGCCAGCATGGAGGTATCCAGGATTTTCAACAAAAATGGTATTTCTCTCCTTTCCAGCCAGGTTCAAAGTGCAGCTAATTTACACTGAAAGGACCACACTCTTGTCCACAACAACATCCCACTGCTCACTTTTAACTAAATAGCTTTCCTTACAAACCTGGTTCAGATCCTAAACTAAAACTCCCAGAAGAACAGAAAATTTGCTGGTGGGTAACAGAGTTTCTGAACACGCTTGTGAAAGCTACTCACTGTAGCTTTCACAAGCATTATAGAAGGAGAGTATGTGTTTAATGTAACTTTTTCATATGGAAATTTCAGCTTTATTTCAAGTCCTCTAAATACTTGATTTAGATCTGGCCATGACTCTTGCTTCTTTCTCACAGGCAAAAGGGGCTGTAACATTTATTTTTCTAGATGCATATAGTAGAGCTTAATTTATTTGTTTTTACGTTATTTTAGACTCTTAAATGAAAGCTGTCATGCTAAAGTATAGCTATAAAGGGATGATAAAAGGTAGATAATTTTTGATATTATGAGAAGGAAGGACTGCATTCAGAACATCTAAGAAAAATGTACTATTTAAAGTTTTTTTTCTTCTTTCCTTCTTCTCTCCTTCGAAAACATGTCTCTCCCATTCTTTCTGTTCCTGCTGTATATGAGTACGACCTTGCTGTCTACCTTCATTAGATCTCTTAAAAAAAATAAAAAAGGCAATCAATATTTTAATAGAACTCCTTTTAAAATACAGGCTAAATCAGGAAAAAAACCAACAATATAAATAAATCATGAATTCTGATCTTGTTCTGGAAAAGCTAGTGCCACGTAAATTTAAAGCCAATGCTGTAGCATTTTCAAGTTGCATTTGAGAAGTCACAAGGTGTACACCTGACTGCTTTATTCATCTGTTCTGTGGAGGGAAATTTTGTTCTTTCAAAAAAAGTTACTAATGTTCCTCTGTTTATAATCTTTTTCCTGTTGTGATTATTGTTAATAGCAGTTGGCTTTTGTACTTTGGGTGTTCCTTCAATACAAGTTTGATGCAATAGGTAAAGGGATAATGCAAATTAAAAATTACTTTTGATCCATCACCTTAGGAACCATTGTTAAGAAAAAAACTATTCATTTGCCATTTGCAAGTGTGTATGCCTAAGTTTGGGAAGATATATTTTAAAATGGTGAGTCTTTTTAAAATAAACTGAAGAAAAAAAAGGAATGTCATGTCAATGTTTATTTTTTTAAAAAAGAGAAATCATCACAATACTTGGTTGTTGAACAATAAAATTTTCAAAAGGTTTCATCCACAGCAACCTTATGTTAATAAATTCCTTATAAATATTAATTCACAAAAGTTAAAGAAGAAAAGCATAGATGTTTTCATCTTATGGCAATAGTATTTAATGATCCTCAAGTAAATTCATTTGGCCAAAAATAATCTTGCACTTATTCCCTATTTTGAGAGCAAACATGAAGAGGATGTTCAAATATTATTTAACACTTGAAAAATATTCACTAATTTAAATTTTATTTTAATTTAATTTTAATTAAATTTCAGCTGTAATAAAGAGAGGACAAGAATGTTCTAACTGTACAGAAATACTATGAAGTGCACCATTCCTCTAATTCAGCCTCACACTGAAGTAGCAGGCTTGGTTCCTAGGCTGAATACAAGTTTGATGGTTTTATATTAAACATGACTGTGGTATAATTGGAATTACACATGCATATGTTTGGCCCAATGACTTTATTAACTTTCATCCATAGGCAGTTATTGAAAAGCGTATTGCCAGCTCTGCTTACTTAAAATGAAGTGTGCTTCCTGTTTTGGATCCTTCTTGGATGAGAGGAAAGGAAAAAAAAAAGGGAATTATTTGATCTGTGCCCTGGTTCTGAACAACACTGTGTTATTAAATTTCAATTAAAAGTAATAGGAAAAAAAAGGGGTTTTGTTGTTGTTGTTGTGTAGCAAAACATGAAATAATCTCAGGGCTTGATTGCTCCATCTTCTTTTTCAGATGTGTATTTTTTTGTATTTCCTAATATGAATCAAGACTTGCTGCTGCATTGAACCTTGCTGTCATTTGGGACAGTATCCTTCCATCCTATTTTACCATGTTTTTATCATCATGACTGTGACATGAGTTAGTCTTGGTATGAGAACGATGATGAGAGAAAACTAAGCCTGGTCCCATCTTGTGTAACTTCAGGGCTCTGTGACAGAGATCCCCATGGTAATTTCACCTCTCTTTCTCCCCATGATGAAAAGTAGGCACTCTGAAGGTGAAATGCATCTGAGCCACCACAGATATCTATGTGAAAATGATATGGACTTCTTTCCTAAAATATCTGTTCCTTCCATTGCCACTGGAGAGAAAGTAGGAACGCAAATGAGACACAGATGTTGGTCTCCTGAACACCTAAATTTGGTTAGATAAACCCGAGGTGCATTGCTGATTTTATAGTTACTGTAGCACATTCATGCCCTAATTGAGGTCAGGGCTCCATTTTGTGGATGCAGTCTCCAAGAATAGTGGGATTACATCTGTATTGATAAAACACAACATCCTAATAGGCAAGATGAACAAAGAAAAATGGAGATTAGATGACGTGCCCCAGATTAGTGGCAGAACCTTGGAGAAAGCTAATGTCTTGGTTCAGTACCCAAACTATAGAAATACATTGCCATTTGGGACACAAATCACTGAATATGGCTTCACTGAAATCACTGAAATGGCTTGCACTGCACTAATGCAGTGTTGCTGCATGATGTCTTTGTTATTAATAATGCTCCTCATGAATGAGATCTTATTGATACTGAGTGATACTAACCCACACTAGGATTCTTCCTTCCAAGCATTTGGTATACACAATGAGACACAACCCATGAGTGTCAGTTTTTGTCTACTCCATCACCCTAAGAAATATTTTGTTCAGTTGCATGTTCAGCAGGAAGTGACTTCTAACCAAAAAAATTGTGGGAGCTGGGGCAATGAGAAATCATGGACTGAACAAATAAACTGGCAGGTCCAGACACATAGTGATCTAAAAATAAATTATCTAAAAATGATCTAATGATCTAAAAACTCTGGCAGGGAGTGAGCACTGGGAGAAGATAGAGTTCTCCTACGGTGGAAGAGAGAGAATGCTGACTTTAGAAACCAGGGACACTGCAGTGTCAAGAGAGAAGGGCTGATGTATGGAATAGCTGCCTTTGATTGATGGTTTAATAGGCAAGCATAACAGCTGATTATATTGGCAGAGTGGATATATGGTAAAGCATTAAGACTAGCCAAATTCTGGTGATTTACTAGTCACAACTACTTGCAATAAATATATGGAAGAAAACCTGCATAGAAGATGTAAAGGGTGTAAAACCATCACTCTGGGAAATTCCACACCAATTTTCCACTCAGTTAAAAAAAAAAAGTGTCTAGAATGATAATTACAGAGTTGCATGCAGAATCTTCCAGAATTATTGATAAATAATGATATATTACACCAGAAGGAAAAAAGAAAAAAAAAAAAAAAGAAAGAAGAACATAAAAAGCCACTGTCAGTTACTTGATAATTGCAAATCTACAAAAAAGATGAGAGGAGAGTGGAAGAAAAAGTCCCAGACTTGTATCTTTATTAGGAGCTCAAAATGTCACATATAAGCAAGGAATACTACATAAAATATTAAGCGACTCTAATGCTGACTGGGAAAATTTATAGAGTCGGAGCTGTCTGTCTTAAATCATGCCCTCTAGTTATCTGTGCTTCATCTTGCCTAACTTGCATTCTCTGAGGACTGTGCAAGTTTTTAATTCTGTATATTTATAAAAAATTTACAAAGGATTAATTTAAGCACTACATTAAGATAATAGTGATAATAATGATAATAATCTGAGATGCACACAGAGGGGGAGAGAGAGATGTTGCAGGAAGGAAGGTTTACCAAACAGTAGTCACAAAGGTGTAGCTTTACTTTTTTCTCTTGTTTGTTTGCTTGGTTTTTAATGAAAACTGATGTTTTCACATCTAGAAAAGTAATTATTTGGCAGTTTGGCAGTTTGTTGCTCTGTTATGAAGAACTGCTGCTGTATATCATTATAGTTGAAACTAGCCTTTCATTACAGCTTTAATAATGATTCTCTACCAGCTACTGCCAGTAAAATCAACTTCAATGAAGATTCTTATAGATTTACATCTGACTAAAGTATATGTTTTGTTGTTTGGTTTGGGTTTTTTTTGTTGTTTCTATTTTTTGTTGTTGTTTTTTATTTGGTTGTTTGTTTGTTTTGTTTTGTTTTGTTGGGGTTTTGTTGTTATTGTTGTCTTTTTAAAAAATAAAAACTGATGCAAAATAAGTAACTCGTCCAAGATATGGGAGTGTAGTGGAGTCAACTCACTTTTTGTGTGTGTTTTCCAAACCATCTCACAAAGCATCCAAAAACCTTTAAGTTTCCATGTAAACCCAAGATTTGGTGATATTTGGCATGTCTCAGCCTAATTAATTAGCCACTAAGTGGCTACCTGTGGGTTTACTCTTATCCCAGACAGTGTAAACCCACAGGTGGAATCCTAATCTCCAGCACTTCAGCTCCATAAGCACCATGGACAGAGAAGGGGCAAGCAGGGGAAAACACAAAATTGATTAGAATTTTCAGTTTCAATACACAGTTTTACACATGGGAGGAAATTACCTCTAGAGCTGGGGCATGAGCAAAAAGAATAAAGACACTCCTCTCTGCTTATAGCAAATTTATTCTGAGAAAAGAAACCCAAATTCCCAAACTCTTACATGTCCTTTCCTGCAAGGGCATGTTATAAGGAACAGCAGGCTAGGACTCAATTGGAAGACATGAATGTGTTGACAGTAATAGGAATTCTTAACTTCAGTGATTTCTGTGTAAGGTTCTTAAAACAAGCAACAAATACTTTAAACTAGAGATCTTTTGAGGGAAAGAAATTGTTAAACTGGGAATTGCAAGTTCAGGTGTCTAACTTGGCTGAAATAAAAATTCTGTCTATATAGGATAAATCTGCAAAGTTACCCTTGTCCCATGTATTTGGAGTAGGAAAACTGAGACTTAGAGGCAGAAGACATGCAGGGAACTTGTGAAACAGCCCTTCATACGCTTCTTTGGAAAATGCATTTACCTTACAGTCCTCCACATGATATTTCCAGGCTATAACTCTCAGCAAAAGTTAAGAATAGTCAGTTCAGTCTCTATCACAGACATGGGGAAAACATTTAAAAATCTATCTATTTTAATTTTCTTTATCAACAAAAATATTCTGGTCTTTCAGGTTTTTGGGTTCTTGTTTCAGGATGAAAGTGAATGTGAAAACATTGTACTTGAAAACCTGGATCTTTGACTGGCTCATTTTTCTTATTGCTCCTTTATTTTTATTCTTGCTTAACTGTGTTATAGAAAGATGAAATTCCTTAGTAGGCGAATTGTACACATTGAACCTTGTACAGGCAGATGAGAAGACAGTTTCTTCATGGGATTTCTTTAGGCTCAGTGTTATGAAGAAGTTGGAAGAAAGGGGAATATTGTTATTCCCTGGATTACGGATCAGGAAATTAGATTAAAGGAGTTAATTTAAAGGAAGCAATCCAAAAGCGCAATTGTGGTAGAAGCAGGAACTATTTGTCACAAATTATCCTCATTACTCTCTCTTCAAATAATTCCTTTTTTATTTTATTCTACCTGAGCTAACATTTTTGGCACATGGACAAACCTGAGAGGATCCCTCCATTGCCAACGGAACCTAAGCATGCTGTCTGCTCCATCACTTGTCAACTCCAAGAGCCCTCTGCCATAAATCACACAAGGATGGGAAGAGACCTCTCCTATGCACCCTATAATGCATGGAGTTACCTGTCTGGAGTATTTCCCTGTCTTCCTTATATACAAAATGGTGTTACTGAATAACAGAGATTCATGGACAAGAGGAAGGGAAAAGAAAAAAGGAAAGAGAAGAGACAAGGTACCACCCCATTTTGTAAACTGAAAGGACTTCAGCTAATGCTCCATAAAAACTGGCTTAATATACAGTTTTTATAAAGCTTCAGTTTTTTGACAGATTAAGTGCTATTAAATCACTTTGCTCTGAAGGCACTAAAAGGTCACAAGATGAATTAGTTCAGGCCGTCTTAGCCTACTCCTCAAACGTTGCATCACTCAGACGAGAGAGGAGTGAAAAAAAAAAGAAAACTGAACTGCAAATTATGACCCTCTAAATGTCTACAGGATGCGAAGCTGTGAAGAATGACAGTGCCTTGTCAAAAGCAGGCAGATGGGCTTTTATCAGCTAGCAGGGCAATTTTCTTTTTTTTTTTTTTTTTTTTGGTAGACTGTGATCCATAATGTTGCATTCTGCCCTTTAGGAAAAATTTTCCAGCTGAAAAGATCAGCAGGCATAACCTAGCTTACTGCTCAGGACGTGTAGTCACATTGGGTGTAATAATTTTTTTAACAGTACAATGGGAGAACAATTTTTTTTCTTTTTTTTGAGTAGCTGTTTTGATAGGAAAAACTCCCCTTCCAAAGGGAATTTCACATGTGGTTTTGGCAAGGCTGGCACCTCATGCCCAGTGGTGTTTTATTTTTCTCTTTTTCTCAGGGCATTTATACACTGAAATCTGACAAAACTGCAGTTGTGTTTTGTTACCAGTGCTGTCATTTCTACACAGATTGATCACTCTGCCTTCAGTGAAGTTACGCCAGTTTTGCAAGGTCAGTGTAAATGGGATCAAAACCAAATCTTTGATGAAGCTTTCAATAAGTTACTGATACATTTTTGGCTTCAGCCTCAGCAGGAATGGCCCCTGCCTTTGGGAATTGTATATTGACTCTGTCAGGGGTTTTATTTCACCCCAGAAAGCAGAAAAAGATCGGTACTCAAGAAGATTTTGTCCTTAGTTCACCTCACTGGGGCCTAAAAGTTGTCGATGGCACATTGTATTTCTGTACCCAGCATTTGAGAACAGCAGGGGATCTTTACATTCAATAGGCCATGAGCTGCATTACTTCAGCACAATTGATGAAGAAAGGATGGAACAGTGACCTTTGCTTCTTTGGATTTCTTTACATTTTTATGGATGAATGTCATGGCTGTCACATCTTTTCAAGTCTGTTTTTTCCATTATCATTCCTCAGGTTTTTTTGGTTTTTTTCCCCTTTCTTTCTGTTTTGTGGATCTAAGCCTTACTTCCTACTCACTAATGACTTGCTCTCAGCAGCTCGGAGGGCACTGATGATCTTTGTGCTAACCACCTTATTTTATAGCTCAGAACAATCTTGACTCAGCAAAGTACTTAAATATGCCCGCAACTTTACATACACGAAGAGTGAGAATAAAGTCAATGGAAGTCATTTTGGTATGTGCCTAAGTACTTTGCCATATTCAGTGTTCCTGTGTAATAAAAACCTGTTGATATGACAGCACCTCTCCCTCAAAGTCTTTACTGATTGTCTGAATCAATCTTTATCACAGATAGAGGAGTAATTATGTAAACAAAGAACCACTGTGTTCTCCTCTTGAAAAATGAAAAGCTCTGTTTAAATGAAGCAGTTCTCTCTTTAACAAACACCCTGAGTGCTCAAGTAAGTAAGTGTGCAACAACTTAAGGTGAGAACATTTGCAACAGCAGTGTAGGAGTAAGGTGAGATCAAGGACAATCCAAGGCACAACTGAAAACACTGGCACATGAAGACTTAGCTTCTAAATCCAGCTGTCCTACCAAAGCTATTTTCTGATCCCAGTTTCCAATAACAGGAATTCACATTGAGAGATATTTTTTCCCTTACAGATACAACTCCAACATTAAACATGTATTTTCTAAGAGCAGAGATTTGTCCATGCACAAAAAAAATGCAGAGGAGTTATAAAAAACATGCTGAATGATGAATAATTTCCATGAAAACTTTTAATTTCAGTTACTTATTAAAAGGAGAATTCATGAACAGTAACAACGTGGGAAATAGATTATTTCCAACTGGATTATATCTTCTGGTGATAATAACATTCACAATTTATTTATTTTCTCACAAAAAGACTAATATTATTGAGCTCTGTTTCTTTGAAAATCATTCTTTATATGCCGAGTCCTGTCCCCTAGCAGACAAGTAAGGATTGACTCCACTCTAAACTTGAACAAGACTTTCCTAATTACAAACTAGACATTTTAAAGTAAAGTCTGACCTTCTCTGGACAGTCATCACCATAGACAAGAAACTGAAATTATAGCTCAAAACCCCTTCAAAAATGACAGATACTTTTGCCTAATCATAAACTCAGCTTTTCATTCTTGTTCCCTAAAGGCTTCTCTTTTCCCATTAATTTCAATGGTCTTTAGCTCTTGGTCTGACTAGTAATGTAGAATTTGTTACGTATTTTAGAAAATTAATTGATTGTGAGTTAAAGCACTGTCAAAAAAAAAATATGTGCACCAAGTTTTCCTCCTTAGAAGAAAGGAAGGGAAGAACGGGAAGAAAGAAAGAAAGGGAAGAAAGGGAAGAAAGAAAGAAAGGGAAGAAAGGGAAGAAAGGAAGAAAGGGAAGAGAAAGAAAGAAAAAGAAAGAAAGAAAGAAAGAAAGAAAGAGAAAGAAA
>JANPWX010020150.1:2590528-2752840 GCA_024734555.1 Trochalopteron elliotii
AGGAAGGAAGGAAGGAAGGAAGGAAGGAAGGAAGGAAGGAAGGAAGGAAGGAAGAAAGGAAGGAAGGAAGGAAGAAAGAAAGAAAGAAAGAAAGAAAGAAAGAAAGAAAGAAAGAAAGAAAGAAAGAAAGAAAGAAAGAAAGAAAGAAAGAAAGAAAGAAAGAAAGAAAGAAAGAAAGAAAGAAAGAAAGAAAGAAAGAAAGAAAGAAAGAAAGAAAGAAAGAAAGAAAAGACAGACCTTTTTCTAGTAGAAATAAAGGCTTTTGGGGTAGGGCTCACCACTTTTTTCAAGAGAACTGTTGATCTCCCTATCTCCCTACAAAGATTACATATTTTGCATTGTAAATTTTCAAATTTTAATTAAAAATCATTTATTTGGTCCCAGATGTCACCTAAAAAAAGGAAGACCTGTGTTTAGATTTGAAGTGTGAAGTTTATCAGTGTATTCACCACAAAGAAGATGTATTTTGAATCACAATGCTGATTCAGAAACAGGGTCAGTCATAGGACCTGTCTTTAAATGAAACCTATCAAGACCTTATAAATTTCTGATGAGACTTATATGAAAAAGTCTGAGTTGTATAAACTAAATGATAAAAAATTAGGTAATAGCAGTTCAGTTGGACTGAAGCAGCTTGGCTGGATTGATATAACCTGACTAGCAATGTAGCTAATTTGCACAGCTGATGTGCTAACATGATTGCATTGACCCTTGCTCGCATTCTGGGACATCAGCGATTTTTGTGTATGGGTTGGTCTGGGTTACACAGATTTTTTCTGAGGTGAAGATGCTCTCATGGATGCATTGAAAACACTGTTAATGTCAATATTAGTTGTTTCTCTGCTCATCTCTTCAGCTGATGAAAGGTGAGATAGGGGAAAGAAATGGAAATTGCTGAAAGCTAAGGGAATGCCAGGAGGAAAATAAAATCCTGCACTGAGACAAAGAAAAGGGTAAGAAGTACAGGAAAAGGAGGCAGGAAAAGAAAAAGACATTTCTTGTGGCAGTAAAGAGGTTAATAAATGCCTGGAATCAAAGAGGACTCTGACAATATTCCAGACTTGACCTTTGTGCACTGCTATCAGCTGATCTTTCCTTACAGTTGGGAGTGATATTATTGTCTCCAGTTTGTAATCCTATCCAGAGACTTCTATAAAGTAGTTTGACTCCTCTGTCCAGAAAGTTTGATAGCTACGGCCTGTGAGAATCAAGAAGGACAAGCTGGGGTATCCAATGCTTGTCATTTACACAAGGTTGTCGTTGCACAAGGTGAGCAAAGTGCAAAAGAGAAAAGATGAAACTCAAACTCCTGAAGTTCAAAGCAAAACCAAGTCCCACCCCCTGCCCCCTCAAGTTTGTGTGGCATTATTTCGCTGACATTTTCATCACTGAAGATGGCACCAGCTCCTAAAATTCATACTAAAACACAAATTCCTCTCTGTTTTATGAAAAATAATTCCAATAGAGGACATACTTTACAGAACGTGAAGCTGATATTACTTAACATAGTAAAACTTTCATGTGATCTTGTTATTTTTGAATCAACAAACAATGTGAAAGCAAAATACATTTAATTTGAGGTGGAAATTTTACTCTGCTGTTACCTGTTTTGAAATCTGCGTGTATTTTATTTTATATTTCTCCTTATAAGCACTGCTGCAAAATTTTGAATTTTGACAAATATTCAGTTGCCATTTTAATTCATCTCAGGAGAAAGGAAAAAAGGTTTTAGCAAGTAAAATTAAGCTTATTTAAACCTTTTTTGCTCTTTAAATTAATTTGGTTTCTTAAGAATGGGCAAAAGTTCACTGACTACAAGAGAGACGGATTTTCTCATTAACACTGTGAATATTTGATGTAGTGTTTTTGAACACAGCTCTCTGAGCTAGGTAAATGTTAGTCAATAAAGAAGCTTTCTGAAAGATTACATGCAGGCTTGTGTGCAAACTGCCTATTGCCTTTAAGAAAAAAAAGATCTATATGATATTCTAGCAGTGATTAAAATGCTGCAAATTAACACACACAAGGCTGTGACAACCATGGCAAATCAGAGCTAGGGACATGCAAAGCAGAAGAGAAAAAGAAAAAAATGGTTTTTTATAGATTGAAGTGGCTAATTTCTTTAGCTAAAAACCATAGAGAAAGCTGGTAACAAAACCACTTAGATTTACAGCATCGTTTAATCCACATGGAACATGGCATTACCATGGTATTGTCGGAACTGGGATGCACTGGAATAATGCACCCTCAAGGATGGATTTTACTACTGCAGTGAGTTAGACACAAGAGCTTGTCTAGAAACAACTCTGTAGTGTATCACAGAGGGCTTACATACATATATACAAAATACAATCTCAGCCTGTAGTCAGTGCAGAACAGAGAGACTGGTCCAAGTTGTGTTTCTGAGCACCTAAACTGGTGGAAGCTTTGAATGATCTCTAGTGGGGGCTCTGCCCCTCTCCATTGATACGGACGGGAGTCAGAAATTCCATTTTTGTCAAATGCAGCTGGATTTAACAACAACAGAAAGGCAACAGTATCTTCATCAGCAGAAGAGACTTAACACCCAGTGAAGAACATCAACAGTTCACGCTGGAGCAGTTTAAGCCCAATTTGTTTCATCTGACATGTCCATGGAGAGAATGCGAACAAGGGAAAAAAAATAGATTAAGAAGACATTTTCTGGGGATTTCATATTTAGTTTAAAAATCTTGTTTCTTTATGTTTCTAGATTTATTTTTTTTTCCTCCCTCTATCTCATATCCCTCTCTCTAAAGGTTTATATCCTAATTGTTCTACTTTAATTTTTTTTCTGATTTCCTAATCTTCCCTCCCTTTATTTTCTTGCATATTTTTAGTCAATGCATTTCATTCCATTCCCCATTACATAAGAAAAATAAGAAAAAAAAAGATTTTTTTTAGTGCTAAGGTCATTTACTATGAAATATCATTCCTAATTAGATGGCAAGTTCTCTGAGGACTCATGAATTTGAAGAGAACATGATTTAGCTCCAGTCCTGATTCAGCTCTGCAGACATAACTGTAAACAGAAATTCCTGGGTGCTAGTCCTATCACCCAGGAATGATATTTCTGCTACGAAAAAGGAATTGCATACATGCAAAAAGAGGGAAGGGTGGCAAAATCTCTTTATAGTCAGCCTCTCAAGCTACTTCTTAAGACACATATAAAATCAGGCAAAAAGATTGCTTAGCACTGTTATCAAAAAATATGTACTTGCGAAGAAATAAATATGTTTTTACTTCAGTGGAGTGTCAAAATAAAGTTTTCTTTGTTTCTTTATGATAGAGATAAGCATGAACAAATCTTTGCTTTCTGCACAATCCTAGGCACTATTGAAGTCAATTGGAACTGAGACAAACCTGTACCTGATGGCTATTACAATTTTTCTTGCTATTTTATCTTGCCCTCCTGGTCTGGTCTTTTGATTCTCTCTATATCTTGCAGCTGTCAGTAGGAAGTTAATGTGTTATGACATACTCATCATATCACAAAGGAAGAAATGATTCATCTTGGAGATCAGACCTGTCACATAATTATACATTGGGTATAGCAAATCAAAATAAATTATTCCTTAGAATATACATACACATTATACATTGACTACACATGAGCACCTGTGGGCATGTGTGTGTGGGGGGGACAATAAAATAAAATTAAATTAGAATTGCAAGGAACTGGTGGTTGACATATTTTAAAGGTAAACTATTTGAAATATCTCCTTTTTTGACAAGGCAGATCCTATATCTTCCATCTTTCCTTCATGTCAGGCTTGCCTGTGTCTAAAATTTCTGGGTCTACCACAGCACACATGTGCACACATGCATATTTCACCTAAGGAAAGACTTTAATTTTTGTGGCAAAACTGAAGAAAGCATTTCTGGAGGCTGTTGTGGCAAAAAAAAAAAAAAAAAAAAAAAAAAAAATAAGCAGCTTCTTTCCTACAATTGTATTTGAATTCTGTCCAAAATTCAACCTCACTGCCTTTTACTCTTGACATGTTTTCCCCATAGAGTCAAATTTTTTTTTATTATTATTTTTTAAACAACTGGCAGATTTTAGGTTGTGCACCTCCATTTCTAGTCTGAGATTCTGAGACTCAGAGAGCAATGACTCTATATTCATGTCAATATTAAATAAGCATGGCATTTAAAGACAACTCTGGGCAACTTTTTCTTTTGATGCTATCTTGGGATTTTTTTAAAAGGGTTTTATATAAGACATCAAATAGTTACGAGGAATGTGGCTGTGCTTTTTATAACACAAGAAAGGTTAGGAGCAGAAATCTTTATAGACATTGTAAGAAGTTCCAGGGGAACAGAAAGCTCTGTGGACTCAGAAGATGGATTTCACCTTCAAGACTAGGATTCAAGTTCACCAGAGGAATCTCAAAGTAGTAAGTGTTTTCATCTCAGCTCAGTTCGTCAGGGTTTTGTGTGTGTGTGTGTGTGTCTGTGTGTTGGTTTCTCAGAAAGGACTATGCTTTGCATCTAATCTGAAGAGGTTAGCTCCCTATAGATTAAAATTCAAATGGCAGTGAAAATACTTAAAGCTTCTCTGTAGTCTGAAACCATCCAAAGTTTCTCGGAGAACTCACCTGTTACCAGAATCTCAGCTTCATAAACTATCATTAATTGGCTTTGGTGCTGCTTCTCTTTCCTGGATGTTTGGTTGTTCATGCTGCTCCTACCTCTCTTGTGTTGCATGGATATGTATCCATCAAGAATGTATCTGGAGATGGGTTTGAGCTTTGATGTCAGGAAGAGAAAAATGAAAGAAAGCCTTGTGTAGGCATGGAAAGGAGTCATAATTCTGGAATAAAGGCAAGAAGGAAACTAGTGTGCAGTGAACTGACTCCATTGAAAGAGACAGTTCAGGAGTGATTCATGCAAGCAGAACAGTCTTGAAAGCAGGCTGTGGACCACGTGAGATAGGAAGGACAGGCACTGATCATGTAGTGTCTATATGCAGAATATAGGAAAAAGAGACTTTGAAAGAAAGATCAGGTCCGGAGGAGAATATAAAGACTACTTGAGTCAATCTGTGAACAGGCATGGAGCAAGCACAGACTTATAAAGAAAGGAGAGAAAAAAGAAGGTCTCTAATGGGTAAAATGCCACTGAACAATTCTGCAGTGAGCAGAAGGGAATGTTAGGGATGGTACCAGGAAGGTCATTAATTAGCTGGTTTTCAGACTAGGATATTGTTAATTCTATACATAAACACATAAAAAAATATAAAAATATGAATCCCACATCTTGACCTTCTCAGTCTCTCACAGAATGCCTTTTTTTTTTTTTTGAGATTCCAATTTCCATCGATATTTGCTAAACCTTTCATTGCATGTTAGATTATTAAATATTTTAATATTTCTAAGTCTTCCCCTTTGTTTTCTTCCAATGTTCTTCAACTCAAATGGTTTCTGGTCAGAGCAAAAAACCACAGTGTGATTTCTTTTTCTTTCCTTATTTCAGAGAAATGATAAACAAAGGAAGAAACAGAGATGATAGAACCAGCAGATGAACACTGGCTCAAAAACCGAAAATCTGGAAGGGTTTACCTGATTTAGAAGAGCATTTACAGGCCAATGCACTAGAAGTTGATTCTATATGGTGATGTAACCATGTTCAACTATGTTCAGAATATGACATGCAGCATGAGCAAGTGGGCAATGTAGACATGAAGATCTCAATTCTCAATTCAGTTGTCTACATTTAGGCATCTGATGCCAATGGATGTGCCTCAGGTTATCCTGTCCTGTGTCCAACAGCCCCTCTATCAGCTGCAGATGTCAAATAAAAGCTATGCCATGTGTACCAGTGATATTTAAATATTTTGGATGTTTCAAGCTATCACCAACAGACACACATGCTATGGGATAGCAGAATGTATTATCTCTAGACCCTGCTGACTGCACTGTCTGCATCTTCAAGTCTAAGAGAACTTTGGAGAAACAAAGTGCATGTAAGGAGGCTCCTGCACTAACAACACCTAAAATTAGCTGCTCTAACCTACAAACTGAATCTCAACAATTTACAGTCTAATCTTTGACACTCTGGACTAAATGAATGTGCTTAACCATAGGCATCTAGTCCTGTTTGAGAAGCCCTGAGCTACCTGAAGCATTGTCTCAGACATGTGACAAACATGACAAATGACATTTCAAAAGACTTTTTGAGGAAATGGCTGATGGCCAGGTGGGTGTCTGAGGACAGCTAACATAGTGCAAGTCATCTCTATAAATAAGTGAATCAAGCTTCAAATGTCTGAGCTGTAGTCAGCAAAATGTTGACTACAAGTATATAAAATGAAGGGAGAAACCACCATGAAACAAAGAAAACTGTTAAGGAATGATGCCTGGTTGTGTATTTGGAAAATTATATTAATTCTTATTAGCAAAATAATTATTGGTTCTTGATTATGAATATAAACTTTAATAATGGAATTTAATAATGGAAACAAAACTTCAACATGTGCTCTGTCAGAGGAAATATTAAGTTGAAAAAAAAGATAGTCTGGGGCAATCATTCTCACCCTGGGACTTAGAAAATACAGGTTTAATTGCCAGCTCTGCCACATATTCCTCGTACCACTCTTTTATTATTTGTATTACTGTTGACTCAAGCATACCTAGTCATGTTGTGTTTTAAATTCTTTGCCCTTTAGTTTTACAACCCCAGAAATTAGAACACCAATTATTTTTTTAATTGTTTTGTGTTTATCATATCTATTTTGCTTGCAATGGCCTCTTTGTGCTCTCTTTCTCAAGTCCTAGATACACAGAGTGTGTCGCTGTGTTTTAATGGCAGCAGTCCCCCTGCATTATGCACTGTAGGACAGTGCAATTTCTTTTACACTGGAATAAATTGCTCCTATGTAGAATGGGTTGAGAGTAGTCCTGGGGAGAAGGAACTGATTGTGCTGGTGAATGAGAAGTTCAATGCAACACAGTGCACAGTTCAATGCGCAGTGGCAGCCCAGAAAGCCCCAACTATGCCATGGTTGATCCCATGCTGTGGGACCAGCAGGTCAGGGAGGGGGATTCTACCCTATTCCTCTGCTCTGGTTGAGTTCCACCTGCAGTGCTGCATCCAGATTTGAGGACTCCAGAACAGAAGAACGTGGACCTGTTGGAATAAACCACAGAGAAGGCCACAAAAATGCTTAGAGGGCTGGAGAACCTCTGCTAAGGAAACGGGCTGAGAGTTGGGTTTGTATGTCCTGGAGAAAAGATTTTTTTGGTTTGTTCATCCAGGGAGACCTTAAAGCACCTTCCAGTACCTAAAGGGGAACCAAAACCTCTGGAGAGGGATTTTTACAGAGGCCTGGAGTGATTAGACAAGAAGGAATAGTCTAAAGCTGAAGACAGGTGGGTTAAATTAGGTATTATGAAGAAATTCTTGGCAGTGAGGGTGGTGTGATACAGGAACAGGTTGCTCAGAGAAGCTGTGACTGCTCCATCCCTGGATATATTCAAGACCATGTTGGATGGGGCTTGAAGCAACCTGGAATAGTGGAAGGTGTCCCTGTTCATTGCAGGGTATTTGGCCCAGCTAGTCTTTAGAGGCCACTCTCTACCCCAACTATTTGTTCTTGTTCTATGATATGTGACAGTAGGGATTTTACAATTTGGCAGTTTGCTTCCAGTGCAAGATACAAGCCACCTGATATAGCCCCTTTCTACCACATGATGGATCTGTTTGATGGAGCAGTTTGCAACTGGCATCATGCTTTTTACAGACATACACAGAACGATGTCACTCTGTAATTGCACCTCTCCAAAAAATATCCTCAGGCCTCCCCAAATGCAGCAGGCTTACTTTACAATCTTGAACTGTATATACAGTCTTGCCATGCTCTTCCCATTTGTTCTGAGGGAAAACCCCACATTACTACAAGAGATAATAATAACAATAATGAGCATCCTTGGGATAGTAGCTGTGTATGCCAGCAATTTTCTCCAGGGAGGACATGCTAATGAGGAATGTCCAGCCTTTAAACCCACTGGAAGATGGTGTGTTGGTTGTGGTATTGGAAGTTACATTGCTGTAGCACTGTGGATGAAGCTGTAGTTTTTCAAAGCTCAGCATTTTATATCTCTCAGAAAGAACTTATTAACAGAAGTTTCATAATTTTTAACCTTCTGGGACAACTGAGGATGGGTTTGCAAAAAAAACTTGCTGTATAACATCAGGCTACTAGAAATAGCTGCACCATATTGTATTCTGACACAGGAACAGTTAAATGGATGGATTTGGGAGATAAAAAGAAAGCAGCAACTCTGTAATTGCAATTGTTGACACAATATAATGCAGATGTTGGCAAAATACCATGTTCATGGGGGGAAGTGAGTCAGTCCACACACCATCTGACCATTCGTTACACCATGGAAGCCTTTGGAGTGCATTCAGTACAGCAAGGACAGCACTGTTCCAGCTGATTAAGTTGCACCCTGTATTTCAGGCTCTCAAGGCCATGAGACAGAGACGCCAAGTTTAACAAAAAGATTTTTTCTGCAGAAGGGAAGTAGGGTGTTATTATATATTACGTTTCTTGACAAGGCAACTGAAAAAATGCCTGCATTCTTTCTGGTGCAGTGCCAGCTTGTTGGCAGGGTATGAAATAAAGGGATGTTGAGGATTTTCTCTGTTTTCTAGGGTATCTAGGAACAATGGGGCACTTGTTCCTGTGTAATGAAGCCCTTTGGCATCATGGTCCAAAATAACCTTTGCGTGGCACCCTAAAGTAAAGAGAAAATACGGGAAAATCTAGGGATGCCACCAGGCTTAGTCCATCAGAAAGCTCTGGTTCTTTGGTAGGTTTGAATGAAGTCTGTCCATGTTTTGATCTGAGAGAATGCCTTAGTCTGTGGGGTAGGCACAGATGGAGGGAAGTGACAAAAGTTTCAGCCATTTAAGTCTTCTAAATTTTTTTAAAAAGTCTATATTCCTTCATGCAAAATGAGACAGATAACTTTGACATCGTTGCAGGAGGGAGGGCAACATTTTATGTGAATGATTATTTACATAGCTGGAGCTACATTAGGAAGGACAACTGAGGATCTCCTTCTACCCTTCAGGAAGCCTCCATAATCTACTACACAGGGAACTCTTCCAAGAGAAAATCAAATTTGACCCTGTTTTGTTGTTGTTGTTTTTTTGTTTGTTTGTTTGTTTGTTTTGTTTATGTTTTTGTTTTTTGTGTTTGTTTTTAGTTTTGTTTTTGGTTTGTTTTTTGTTTTTTGTGGTTTGGTTTGGTTTGGTTTGGTTTGGTTTTTTCTGTGGTGGTTATGTACTCTCATAAGCAGGGCAGCAATTCATGTTTATCTTCCAGTTTGGTGAAAATCTTGCCTCCTTATTTCTATATAAGTACTTCAAGTGTACTTTAGACATATTTTAAAGTGATTATTCTCAATTCTTAGGGCTAAGAAAATGACTTGAAAAGCAAAGTAGATCTCTTTGCGAACTCATAGAACTCCAAGAGCTAAAATCTATCCCCTCAAAAGAATCTGTCTGGAAATACAAGCTACATAAAACATTGCTCTATTTGCAATATACAGTGATTCAAAGATTTTTGATGGGTCCAAGTAAAAGTAATCTTAAAACTTTCAAGAGCTGAAGAAAGGAATTCTAATTATAATTTTAAGTATATTTTTTCTTTTAAATTTGAACTTGAAATTTTAATTTTGAAAACTGTTTCAGTTACCTGATGGAGAGTTTTGCTGGTGTATTAGTAATCACTTACTTTCATAAAAACTTTCTTATAAAATAACTTATAAAGTACTATTTTTCAATACAGATTTGTACAGACCCCACTCTGTGGTAACCATACAATAAATAAAGAAAACTCTCAACAAATAAATAATAATAAACATAATTCATGGTTTTCTCTGAACCTCTAAAGCACTGTGGCCTCAAACAACCCTTTTTCTTCTGGCATCTGTTGCTCTAGTGATGCAATTCAACACACTGAAAGAACAGTTTACTCTTTTGACACATTTTTTGTAATATCCACGATTGTTACTGCTTCAGTGGTGCATTATTGTAATACTTTATCAAAACAATGCCTGCCAGGAATCTGTCCCAGGAGAAATTTTATATAGCTCTTTTAAATGACAAGAAAGAAAGCCCAGCTTATTGAATTTCTTGGTGATCCTCAGTAATCATGGACACCATCTAGTCACCGTGTCTAGAAGCCTTTCACAAAATTATTTTGTCATTTCATTCTAAATTGGAAACTAAATTTTACAGAAAAGTGGCTGCAGAAAAGAGGCTAAATCCTTAAAGTCTGGGGATCTTTCTGAGACCTTAGATCCCCAAGGTTTCTAATAAGATGATGAAAATGAGAATAAACATGCTGGTTTTCATGCTATTATCAAATCAAGTTCATCAACAAGAATAAGGTTTTGCCCCAGAACTTTTCCAAATACAGCTGCTTTTGGCATTGAGTCTTCCTTACCTGGATGCAGTTCCTGTGTATTTAGTAACTATCAGTAGATTTTTCTTCCATATATTTGAACATTGTTCATCTGAACATGTTGAAACTCCTATTATCCATACACCCTTGGAAAGAGTCACACAGGTCTTCTCACCACTCTTGTTCTAATTAAGACTTCTAAGGCAGCACTCCTGCTACGTATTTTGAATCCTGATCTTGGAAGCTTACTTTGATTCCATTTGTTTTGTGAGGTTTGTTTGTTTTTTGTTTTTTTGGTTTTTTTGCAAGAGTCAATGAACAACGAATACTTACTTCTCATCACCAAAACTTTAGTGATTATGTAGGGCTATGTCATAACTCCTCTACCTCAACACTTTTTCAAAGTAAAAAATAAGGGTGGAAAATACATGATAACTTTTACCATGTGTTATCATTTTATTAATCTTTTAACCAGTTTTCCTCATGATTATGATGAGGTCAGTAAGGATATAAACACATACAGTACTACAGATATGCTTGAACCGTCTCTGTTTCCAAATGTCTAAATCAATATTCTGTTTCATTCTCCATTATTTCCTAATGATTTCTAACATTAGATTTGCTTTTTTTTGACCACTACTGAACACAGAGCTGACATTTTCATAAAACTTTCTATCATAACCCCTAGGTCTCATACCTGAATGGTAATGATCATCTCATAAGAGTGGCATTTAAGAAACTACATTTAACCTACATTGAAATGGCAAAATACATAACCTGTACAAAGCATGAAGGAAAGTTTTCACTGGTAAAAAATCTAAAGGCATCACTGGCACCTGAGGTTGTTCCACAGCACATGACAATAGGTATCAGCATTTTGGGTGGACCAAGAACCTTAGGAGCCTAAATTCATGTGGTTCCTGGATGTTAGGCAAATCTACCATTTTCTTGGCTAAGTGGCTTAATCATATACTCAGAGAAAGTCATGGAATGCAGCAGAAGGTAGAATGTCCACAGCCAATTTTACTAAAACCAAGCAACCAAACAAATCCAACAGTCTAACAGTCTAAGTGATATTTTTTCCTAAATTAAACATAAGCAACAACTATTCAGAAGAGGCAGAGCAGGGTATTAAAATCCGCTCACCTTCAGGTTTACAGCTCCATGTTTAAGAAAATTCCTTAAGAAAATTACCCTTAAGAAGAGGCAAATCCAGAGGGACTAGATATAGATGGGACTATGCATTTCTCTTCCCTCTTAATGTTGTGTATGGTCTATTCTGTATATGATAATTATAATAAAAAGAGAAAATACATACAAAGAGGTATTTTTAAATAGGTGTAAAGAAGTATAGCTATAACAAATGCAGATATAAACATACACTGAGATTCATTGCAGGTATTCTTGGAAAATACATAAAATCAGAGAATTATGGAAGGTTTTGGATTGGAAGCAACCTTAAAGATAATCTCATTCCATTTCCCCTCCAGGGCCAGGGACACCTTCAACTATTCCAGGTTGCTCCAAGCCCCATTGAACCTGGTCTTGAGCACTTCCAGGGATGGGGCAGCCACAGCTTCTCTGTGAAACCTGTGCCAGGGCCTCCCCACCCTCACAGGGAAAAATTTCTTCCAATAATTTTTTTAAACCTATTATTTTTCATTTTGAAAAAAGTGTTCCCCTTTATCCTATCACAACATGGATCAGATTGCCTTATCAGACCACTTAAAAGAGCTTCTGAAAATATCCATTAACAGCAAATAATGGAATTTTGTCCTTGAGGTGTCATTGGTACATCTTGTCACTGGAATCTATAGGTGAGAGGCTGCTGATTAGATTCACCTATCCTAATATTATACCTCTTTTAACACAATGCAAACAAGTCATAAATGAGAGGTTGCTCCATAGGATGAGTCAGGGAGCAAATGGAAGAATATAGCCTTGACAGAGTCAATTGTCACTCTGGATGAAAGACGGAGACAGGGATGAGCATGTCTCCAAGTGAGCCATCTTTCCTGCAGTAAGACTCCATTCCACTCTGACCAGCTACTGGTACCAAAGATGATTAAAATGGGTAAAAGTGCATGAATATTGACCTTAAGACAGTGTCATCAAAGAAAACCCAATTTTACAAAAACTGAGGACCCCAAAATCAATAGCAAAGAACTCATGAGTGAGACTGCAAGTGTGTGTGGATACAGCATCTGTAAATCTTCATGTTGCTTTTTGAATGCTTGTCTCAAATATATTTAAATTACAAATAATATTTGGGTTCAACTCAATAGTAATGGCACAAAATGTGATGGCCTATGATGCACAGGAGGTCAGACTAGCTGCTTTAATGCCTCATTAAGAATATATGAATCTATGAAAAATAAATCACTTTGGGGGAAATGATGCATTGTAACTAAGTTGCTCTAATTTTCTGCTTCTAGCAAGTACATGTACTGTACCTCTGTACTTGCCTCCTAGCTGTTTTAAGAGGCTCAGGCAGCCTTATCATTGAGTTCAAAGGAGTCTAAGAAAGACTGAGGATAAGACCTTTTAAAAATCATGCTCTTAATCGTTTCTGAAGTCATTTAAGTATGCATGTAGTTCTGGCTATGACTGAGATTCTTTAGGACACTAAGATACTCACCTATCTTTTTTTCATTTTTTTTCTTTTTTCCTTAAAAAAATGTAAAGTGAAAGCCAAAAAGAGCTATTGAATTGTAGGTTATTCCTGATGTACCTGATAGATCAGACTGTCAAGTGACAGCACTTGATAAATATTGCCTGAACAAAACATGGTTAAATATTTACAGAACTGCATAGCTTTATTGTGTGTGACTATACCTCAATAACAAGTTAATACTATGAAGACAGACTTCGATACTTCTTAATGCATATATATATATATATATATAATATATATATATATAATGTATATATATTTGTATTAATTTTCAGATAACATCAGCTGAAGTGTATCTTCTAACTACTTAATATCAAGTTTGGGAGTTGGAATTAGATAAATTTTAAGGTCCCGTCCAAGCCAAACCATTCTATGGATCTATGATAAAACTCACTTGTTTTACAAGCTTTAAGAATAGTTAATTATTCCAGACATCAACAAGAATGTGAAGATCTAAGTAATTTAGAGTTTGCCTTAAAACAAATGGCACTATATAAATAATAGCATCACAGTTGCTTTTTCTGCTTCTAGTTATAAAATACACCATCTCCTGCAGGATGAGGTAGTGGTATTTTGTATTTTACCATATTTCAGAAGAGCTGCCTTACATCCTTTTCAAATGGTATTGTCATTATTTTTTGGACTTTCTCAGTACAAAATCCCATGTCAAATTGAGACTGATGTACCACAAAGTAATGCTAGTCAGAGCATTTTACGCCTGGAAGCTGAAAAAACCCTGAGATTCTCCAAAGTCCTTTGGGCTACACAATCCTTCGTTAGTGGTGTAGTATGAGCTCCAACACTTAAGCCAATTGATCCAGAGAGATGTGTGAGGAGGATGAATATCTTTAAGTGTTCAATCCAGTTGTCTATTCACAGCAGTTGACATGAAGAGAGAAAGAACTTCAGAAGCATGGTCAGACATGGTGATTCTTCCTCCAAAATAAATCTGCAAAGCTCCTGAGGTTGCCCATCACTGCTAACAATGTACTTGAACCCAGACTTCTGTGATTGCCTTGATTGCCATGGGAGTGATGGTAAGGAAAGCAGTGTCAGACGGAGTCAGTTGTCCAGTTCATGGTTAAAAGAGGCAGATAAAACTTGGTAAAACATCCCTGCATTAGACCAAATCGCTGAAGCCGCCAAAGCAAACTAAGAGAGACAAAACAAAGGGCACATCAACATAATGTACATATTGTGAGGATTCTTGAAGGTCAGAGCATGCTCTTTTACTTCTTAGTGACATATAATGCCAATATTTGTCAGACCTTGATGAAGACCAAAGCTCAGTCAGAAATAGAAGCACTGCATGACATTTGTTCTCAGACCTCTACCTTTGAACGGTCTTTGTTGTAGACACCTAGCTATGATCATAGTTTATAGCTAGAAAAAAAAATGTAGTCTGGGTTTGGAGGCAGGGACAGGACTTCAACTGTGATTGAGAGCACTGATGAGACAGTCACACAAAGAATAGAAGTATTTTCTTTTCACAGGCAACAAATTAATGGCAGGATTCATCCCAATTAAAATTTACTCTGAAAATCAACTAGAGAGTAAACTTAAAAACTATATGAATTTATTTGGATTTGATATTGATAGAATGTAATGAAAAAAATTAATAATTTCATTTTAACAAGTTATCTAAACCCAATAGATTTTCCAAGTCTTTGTCTATTTGTAAATCTTCAGGGTACAGATCCCCATATAGACATTAATTTATTCAAAGCTGCATTGTTTTGAATTGGGCTGATTAAATTAAATTTAATCCACCCAACATGGAGAGTTGTTGCTTTTCTTCTTTGTTTTGTTTTGGGTTTTTTTGCTTTGGTTTTAATTAGGCTAAGAACAACTCAAATCACTTTAAGGTACTAAAGAAAACTCTGACTACATCTAGAACCAAATATTTTCACAGATTGTATTTGTGTGTACTTGCACCTTGTGAACCACTTGCTTGTAAATGAATATATTTCATAAAATTTTTAAATTATCATTTCCTATTTTTAGTAATTTCTTTCTATGAAAACTGGTGCAAATGATGCTTTCTAATGTGATGGCACTAGAAGACAAAGAAAGCAATGAAAAAGTTTAGTTTAAAAACTAGTTATTATTCACAGGAGTGCCACCGACGAAATAAATACTGTGAATTTGAAAATTTACTTTTTTATATATTTTTTGTTAACTTTGTCAGCTCTGCTGAGGAAATAAAATTTTATAAAATGACATGAAATGGAGTAAGATTAAAATAAAATAAAATAAAATAAAATAAAATAAAATAAAATAAAATAAAATAAAATAAAATAAAATAAAATCATGTGAAATTAAATAAAATCCTTCCTCTGTCCAGAAGGAGGACAATACAGAGGCTTGATTCTATTGGACAAGTACTCCAAAATTTCTGAACTTTGTCCTCAGATTTCTAGTGATGTCAACATGAAGATGAATCTCAAAATCATTTAGTAAAATCAAAGCAAAGAGCCCCTCATCTACCACAAATGGAATGAATTATTGTCTGAAAACAGAAATTGTACAAATTTCTTAGTACAAATTGATTAATAAGTTAGTTTATTTACTTTTTACTGAGGAAGCATTGTAGCAGGAAGGCCACTTAGGGATAGATCACAGATATGGATATGTGAGATATGTGAGAACTGAATAGAAATCTACTTTTCAGCTCTGTCAGAAAGTTTTGTGAAGGGTTCAGCTCACAGGCAGACACCTAAATCTACTTTTTAGCTCCTCCACAATAATAAATAATCCCAGAATATCTTTCTTGGCTGTAAAAATAAAAATAAATATTAAAAGTACTACTTCCTTGTCAGACTGATCTAGCATGACTATTCCCTTTCTAGCCTGTCTATGAAATAGTGCTGACTATATGGCCACAGTTATTTCTGCTTGTCCTCAGATGTGTACCTGTAGCTGTCAGACTCACTTTTCCCAATTTGGAGACCATTAGTCACTATTATCAAATCTGATCGGGGGCTTGAGAACTTTATGAAAATAGTTGGTCTAAAAAGGAGCAAGAAAATATTAATATCCTCAGCACAGGTAAGAATGCAGTTTCTTAAACCCTTCTGAAAAGAGAGAGCACACAGAGAGAAGATGAATATGCATCTTAAACAAACATTGCAACTAGCAGATGCATTAATCCTTCAATCCAAAAAAAAAAAAAAGCAAAAAGATAAGTTCAGTGTATGTCAGAGACACACTGACATCAAGAAGTATTTTGAGGATGAGGTCTTCATTGTTTGACACTGAAAGTTTCCCAATACTCACAGGCGTTCAGCATTTCACAATATTTGGCTTTTTCATTTGGATTTTGCAGTGAAAATTAAATACAAGACACTTTAAAATATAATATTATCTATGTATATAGTCTTGTGAGCAACAGGTACCTTTTTATTCTGAATGGTTAATTAAGAAGTAAGAAATCTTATTTCCAGATACAGTTTTGGTAAGTGCATTAAAATTAAAATGGCTACGACAGACAAGAAAACATATATGATAGTGATGGCAAATTTTCAATGTTAATCTCATTTTATCATGAACCATGGTCAGTATTTTACCATTTCAGCTAAAAAATTACTCACAAGCATAGCAACAGGTACTGACTGATGTCTCTAACCATTTTGTTTGTCTCCAGTTTCCTCTGCCTAGCACTAAAATTTTCTTTTCCACTGTGCAAGCCAAGCAGAGTCGTACGTTACCTTTTGGATGCCACACCAGTTTAATCACATTGATAGAGGGCTATGCAATCAAAGTGACAGTGCAACGATGATTTGCATCATGCCTGACTCATTACTTTGTGAAGGATTTGGCATGCCAATCAATGGAAAATGATGTGCAGTCCCTTGAAAAATGACAGTAATCCATTTTCCACCAATTGGCAAGAGAAGTCCTTGACAGACTTACAAGTTAGGGCCAAAGCCAAAAATTATTTGGCACGTTCCTCACTTGCTGCCATTTTGCAAATCCTGAGGATATTGATCAAAGCAGCAACATTTTTTTTTTAATGTTAAAATCCTTATACCCTTCAGGATTTCCTTTCATTTTCCAGGAAAGCCCTTGAATGTACAGATGTTCTGTGTGTTTATGTTGAATTCTATTATGATATCAAATGCTTCTAAATGAGCACTGCCAGTTGTTAACATCCTAATAATGCTAAGGACATCCTGTGGCAGTATTGACAGCATCCTTCAATAGCATGCTTGTCTAGTTCCCAGACCAATTGTACTTACCTTCTGCAGAAAGCTTTGCACAAGCCCTTGACCCTTCCTTAGGAAGCACTGGATAGAATTTTCACAACATATCTGCATTCAGGACACATCTTCATGAGCCAAAAAAATGATCTGCCTCATTCAACACCTATTTTGACTTAGGTTGAGGAGTGTTTTCTTGGGGTTTAAGAGAAAATACAGCACTGTGACTGCCATGAGCACCTGAAAAGTGATGAATGTTTCTCTGAACATCTCAAGAGTTGTGAAAACAGGGCTGAGCATTGTGGAAATTCCATGCATGGATCCTGGTTCACCTCTAAATGCAGGCACCAGTGCTGGTTTGGATTTTGTGTTACTCTGGTTCTCCAATCCCTACACTACGAGACCATGTGGGCTGCCAAAAACAGAGAGATGTGTGTCAGTTTTTGATTTTAGGATGCATTAAATGCCTTCTGAAATGTCTTTTTCATTAATTCTAGAAATTTTAAAAGGGATCAGTTTACCCCCTGACTCCATTCTTTTATGCTGGTACTAGAAGGGAAAATGCTTCCTCTGCTTCCTCTTCAGAGGTCTTAAATGCTTGCTTCTCCTTCTGTAATTACAGTTTGGTCCTGTGCATTTCAGGGAACTGATCTAAAAAAATGTGGAAAAAACCCCAAACCCCCTCCAAAAAAGGGAAAGCACTATTTTTCTGTGATTTCTTTCAGATGTAGAAGCATTTTACTTGAATTGGTTTTTACCTTGACAAATAGTCCAGACAGTATAATTAATACAGCAATTCATTGCAATGTTGGGCTAGAAAAAATAGATAATAGTACAGTGTATCTGAAAACCATATTAATGTTCAAGAGAAATTTAGGTTTAGATGAGACAGCTAAGTATATATTGTAAGATTATTTTTGCTAAGAATTCTTTTCTTTCATCTTTTTTAATGAGTATTCTCTTAGTGTGAGCAAACATAGTGCTTATTTATGTGTATGCTCAGTCTAAAATGGAAAAATCAGTTCTGTCATTTATATGGGAAAATGATCTGGTGAAATCTGTCTATTATTGGGAAAATTCTTTGTATATATGCATATACAGTCAGCAAATTGAGCTATTTGTACTCTAAATGTGATATTTATTATAGTCTCTTATTGTTAAAGCAGAGAGATGTTATTCCCTACTTAAATTCACTTGCTGTTATTGGTTAACAAGTCTAGTTTTGAGATGTGGTATTTCTAGGATGTTGCTCTGCAGTGATGATTTTAAAATAAATACTATCAGGCAGCTTTAAAAAACGAGTGAGTGAGAGAAAAACATACTTTTTTCAGTCGTAGACAGTTATTGCCACATTACTTTCCAACATAAATAATAGAAAACAGGCTGAGTTTTGCATTTTAGTTTGAGTAGATATAAATATTATGAAGGAGAACATCTGCAACAAAGTTTTACAAGAAACTTGGAAAAGTCCTAAAATTTTTTTGAAAATTAAGCATGTAAGGACAACAAAAGGGGCAAAAAACCCAAAACATTGACAGGCTTGATAATTTTTTTCTCCAAACATGCATAGCTGTGTAAACTTGAAGCTGAAATTTTTTGTAAGAAGGAGTAGAAAATTTCAAAAATAAAGCTTTCAATGCTCACAGTGAGTTTTTCTCCAATTCCTTCTCTTTTCCTTTTTCAGTTAGATCGAGAGTTCTATTCTCGATGGCAACACAGTAGAACTGTGTGCAACACAGTTATAAAAATGCACATACAACTCTAATGTTGACAGTTCTGGTTCAAGTACCCATTTTGCCTGGTTCAAGTCCAGATCCTGAATATCCTGAATTTCCATTTCCCACATACCAGCTAACTGCAGGATTACTGGGAATTTAATATATGTAAGCTTCTCACACACTGTGGTTTGTATTTTTCTCCACCAAAAAAAACCCAACAACAACAACAAACTTCAAGACAGCTTGTATTTTCCTGTTAAAAACGTTGAAAATTTCTTTAGGGCAAAAAGCTGTTTCTCGCCTAGAGCTTCGTATTGATTTATTAAAATATATAGGTCCATTCTACACAGGCTGAACTTATACATCATTGGAGATAAATAATACTGCAAAGAGCTTATAGTATAAACAAGCCAGATGAATGGAAAAAGAAAATATTATCCCTACATAATAAATGGGAGTTTGAAAACAAACAGCCTGCCTAAGGAAATCTGGCTGAATGCTGAACTGGAATATTTTTATCCAGAATCCTGATGTCTCCAACACAAAACTGTCAGATCTTGTGCAAAGCCTGTAACCATAGGTTTGTTATACAGATCAAGCAGAACTTTTCTGAAGAGAAAAGAAAATCAATCTATTCTACTCAGCTTCTATGGCATTATACAGAAGAATTCTGATTTTGCATATTAGATATATCATGTTGGCACTAAAGCAACTTGAGCATTTTTGTTATCTACCCTCTTTACCAGGTGATCGTAAGTCAGAACAGAAATCAGAGGAATATTTATTGCTTGAATGATGACATTCATTAAACCTGACCAACTTCCCCAAATTTGGGAAAGTCCTATATTTCATGTGGCTGACAGGTAGTCATAATGCTAAGTTGGTACTGTGATGTGAATTTATTGCTCAGGCATCACAGAGGACTGATGCATACATACAATAGGAAGAAGGAAAATTTTTAAAAAAACCATCTTTGCATAGTCCAACATGCATTAAGAGTCTTATCATCTGTCTTCATACTTTTGGATATATATTTTCAGTCTGCCAATATTTTGTGTACTTCAAGATCTGAAGTGAAAAGGCATAGGTAGAAATGGACTACTCAAGTAAAAAATGTGGCAGATCCTCTTTCTCTATGAGAGAAAAGGAATATTATTACAAACTGTTTCATATGCTTAGCCAGAATATTTTTGTAGTGCTTTACATAAGCTCCCTTTGTTTCTCCTTTGTAAAAGGACATTGACAAGTTGGAATCCTCTTAATCCAGCACTTTCAGATTCCACCATTTGTGCAGTTACATCCTGTTTTATACAAAGGAAAATAAATGATGACAAATGAATTACAAGGTTGCAAATCAACTGAGTACTTCTGCTGAGATCCATCTCAGGAAGATTGCAGAACAGCAATGCAAACAAAATGTGGATGAAAATACAGAATATTTGTGTCTGATAATTTATGGTTTTCATCATCAGTCTGAGAAATGTTTGGAGTATAGTGCTTTGTCAGCATAATTATTTGATGCTTGTATTTGAAAGACATTTTCATAAGAGTGGTGTTATTCGTATGGAGATTGAATAAAATTTGGATAATCCTGGAGCACTAAAACAACTCAAAACCTGATCAGATTTACTTTTACGTTTGTTCCTGAAACACAAAATCTTGTAACTTCCAAGGAAAGGTGGAACTTTAACATTCCTAGGCTGTGAATAAAGCCCAAATTTAGATGGGGTAATCTGTGTTCTGACTATGAATCACTATGGTTACTTCTGTGCTAGTCAGTTCCCAAATCACAGAAGCAGATTCAGGGCCTAGGTGGTTCAAAAGACTTATTTTAATCATCAGCAGTGAATGAACATCACTGCAAACTCTTCTCTCAGCTGTATCTGCCCTCAGTTACTGTCTACATACAGGCAGACATGCTGAAAATGTTTATGGCTTTTCCATCTTAATCTGGGTTTCATTGGATTTTGCTGTAACAAAATAAACGCCTGAAAAAAGGATCTGGTTATTAACATGCACAAGGAAAAAGAGCACCAAACCCTCATCAAATGAAAAAACAAAGAAGGAGGGTGGCTAGACACTGAACAGACTCCCCAGGGCAGTGATCACAGTCCCAGAGTTCAGGAAGAGTTTGGACAATGCTCTTCAGCACATGTTGTGAGTCTTGGGGTGTCCTATACAGGGTCAGGAGTTGGATTTGGTGATCCTTGTGGGTCCTTATCCCCTCCAACTCAGGTTATTCTATGATTATAAGAGGCATCATTGGGTGATAGGAAATGGAAATGCAGAGATGTACCCCTTGCCCTTCCAAAAAGCAATCTCTTCCTCCTGGACCAACAGAGCACAATCTGGCACGTGAAAGAAACTTGGTGTCTCAGTTTGCCTTTGGTGGTTTTTAATGAGTGACTGCAGAACTCTCCACAAGGAGAGCCAGACCTAGGACTGTGCAAACGCCCTGTCCAATCTGTCAGCTTGGCATTTCAGCTGGGGAGGGACAAGGGTGCTAGCCGGCAATAGCACCCCACCATGAAAGAAACATCTACAGATGGTGCCCCACGTGGGGCAAGGCTCCATTTTGGCTCAGCAAGGAATCTCAGAAGAGCAGCATGCTCCAGAGAGGACAAGTAGCTCCAGAGGTGCCCAGCTAAGCGTGTGAGCATGGCAGCCAGTGTGAGTTCTGCTGAATGCAGGCTCTACGTCACAAAGAACTCTGAAAACCCCACAGATGGACTCAGACAAGATTTCTCTTTGGTTGTTTTGCTGCTGTTGGCCACCATCTCCAGCAGAAGAAAGGGTAGCTTTCCACAGCATCGGGAAAGTCCTTTCAAAAGGATTTGATCTTACAGCACCACGAGTTTTCCTTCTCTACGCCCTGGATGGTAAGTTTTAACCACTCTTTGGTTGTTCCTAAGGGAACAGGGCTTCAGGCCCATGGTTTCTTTCTCCTGAGGGAGGAAAGAATTTTGGAAATCATTCCGCACAGACATGAAGGAACCTGCAAAGTTTGCAGTTCATTCAGTTAGAAAACTGTCCCGGTGGCCATTTTTGTCTTTCTTTCTTCTCTGTCTCTGTCTCTCTGCGAAAACCTCGTGGCTCTGGGGTGCTGCAAATTTTGCGCGCTTGCTTCTTTGTTCTGCAGCGCCACCTGGTGGCCTGCAGCAGGCGCGGCCATCCCCCTCCACACCGCACATGGCAGGAGCAGTGAGCAATTGTAACCTTTTAATTTTCTTACTTTTGTGGTGTTGTAAAACTGCAGAATGGGTGCAAATTTTTCTGCAGAGCAGAGGAACATTTTTTTTAAGATCAGTGCAGAATTGTTGAAATCTAGAGTTAAATTTTCTGTGATTGACTTGAAAAAAATTAAGCTGCTTTTTGATTTTTTCCCTGAGACCAATGTGCATTTATGTGGATATACGCAGTTCTGGGATGCAGTGAGTGAAAACTTTAACGATTTGGCCCAAAAAGGAAATTTTAAAATTGCGAAATATACCAATTACCCTCTCGAAATGCTAGCAATCCTGGCTCATCATGAGAAAAACCAGTCACACAGAAAAGCTGCTCTGTTCCAGAGCTCCACTCCTTTTCTTTCTGATGCAAATGACCTACCGGAGACTGAGAAGGGTCTTTCCATGCCCCCAACCCGGGTAGTAGGAGAGGAAAGCCTTTTCTTGGACCCCAGCTCTGAGCAGGAGTTTGCCCCCTCTTCCCCGGGAGAGACTGGCCTTTCTTCCCAGAGTCTCCACTGTTACCATAGCCAGGCAGCAGCGGAATCGGTTTCATCATCCAGTGAGAGGTCTCCCTCTCTGGAGTGGTAGCGAGTCCCTGCCCCAGAGCTCTGCGGCTTGCAGGAGCGGATGGGTCCCTTCTGGTCACCGTGGGGTGAGCGGCCGTGGTGCAGACCCTCGCAGCCCCCCCCTGCAGCTCCGAATGTAGGAGCGGAAGCACGGGGAGGAGCGAAGCCCACTCAGGACATGTCCACGTGGTGGCTGACGGTGGGCGCCGGGAGGCGGCTTCTCAGAGTCGCTCCCCCTCCCCTCCCCCGTCTCCATGGCGAGGGGGGGCCTCTTCCCTGCTCGGCTCCGGGCGGGGGTCCCTCTCCCCACGGAACCGTGGCAGCGGGGGGTGGAGAGACGGTGCTGCCCCAAGCCAAGCTGAGCGGGTGAGGGGAGCATTCTCCGCCTGGCTTTGATTGCTGTGGGAGTGACTCGCAGCTCCCAGCCGAGCCGCGTGGACGGGGTGACCTCTCCCCGCTCGTTTCTGTGAGCGGCGGCGGTGCAGAATGGTTTGGGCACCGCGCAGCAGCCGCAGACAGTGGCTGCAGGTGTGGAGAAGCAGCACAGCCCCGAGCTAAGCCGCGCGGGCGGGAGGGGCTTTTCCCCCTCGTCCCTGTGCCCGGCCAGTGCAGGGGAGGCAGCCCCAGCCCACTCCTCCTGGCACTGCAGCTGCCTCCTCAACAGAGGGGGCAATCCCCTCCCCGGCACCCCCCCAGGCGGCAGGGTTCTCTCTCCCCACAAAGCAGTAGCTGCAAATCTCCCGATCCTTTCCCTGAACGTGTGAGGAGGCAGCAGGAGCTGCCGCCCCCCCCCACAAAGTGGAGCAGGGGCAACCCACGGCAGTCCGGTGCCCCTACCGCAGGATGGCGGTGGCCGCGGCGAGGTGGGAGAGGGTGGTGGTGGGTGCGAATGGGGTGGCTCTGCTCCTCTGCAGGGCACCGCGGGCGGGCAGGCGGACAGCCTTGTCCCGCCACTGCTGCAGCCGCGGCATGGCCTGGCCCGGGCCGACCCCACTGGAACCACTCACGCGGCCGAGCCTGGCCCAGTGGGAATGGGGAACTCTGGGAGGATGCTGTGCTGTCCCATGCCAGCCCCTCGGAAACACGACATGGGGACAGGGTCCCCTGCCTCTCCTTCCCAGCCTTCCCCACGGCCCCGGACCAAGTTCTCACCCAGTTCCAGCGAGAATTCCCCTCTGCCATTTCCTCCTCCCCCTTGTCCTCTCCTGAGATCCGTGTTTCAGCTGATGTCACCGAACAGCCAAACCACCCCCCCCCCCTCGCCCCCGACCCAAGGCACGGCGCCGCCTTGCCTCGGGTGCCTGTGGTGGCCCCAACCCTTTCCCCCGCTTTAGAAATTCTCTCTCCTCTGATTGCACAGCAGATAACTCCAGTTCCAAAACAGATAAGAACAATCTCTCTTACATTGCAAATGCAATATCTGATAATAATGAAACTGGACAAGAGAAATTAGAATCAGAAAATTCTAAATTCAATTTGGTTGCAACACAAACTCCAAATTCTCTTTTAAGCACAAGAAAAGAATTCTTTGAACTAATTGATCAAACTGAATTAAATAATTTGGTAACAGCTTTAAAACAATTGCCATATAAAAGGCAATGTGAGTTGGATTTTGTTCAAATCTCGGTGATTCCTAATCCTGTTCTTGAAAAAGTTAAACAAGTAGCAAACAAAGTGTTAATTATGGCACAGATTTTTAATTTTTTGAGATCTTTCAGAATTTTCATAGCTTTGCTGATTGACATGTTAAGAATCCTGCACATCAGTGACCACCAAACATCAAATCAACAAGGAATGCAGATTGTTGTCAAGGCTGCTAGTAGAAACACCTTGCCTGCTTCCAACATACCAGACCAAAACGAACCGTATCTGCTAAACGAAGAAATAGCATCTTGGTCTTCACATAAACAAGAAAACAGGGAAGAGAAAAAGAAGGAGGGTGGGAAAGAACAGAGTGGTGGAGAAAAACCGGGAGGGAATGAAGGGAGAGAAAGGGGAGAAAGTGAAGGAGAAAGAAAAACTTTAAAAGCCCTTCAAAAAAACTTCTAAAAGAATGCTGGCCTGCTCAGCGTGTTGATAAAAATGCAGCAGGTGAGAGGAAAAATAACAGCATTCCTCATTTTAAATTGGATTTAATTTGGCCTCATTTGGAAGTTTTCAAATTAGCCTGATCCTTCCCCCCCAAAGAAAAGCCCAAGTCTGCTTTGCAGCTTGGCAGAGAAAGGAAAAGAACCTTGGAAGGCAAAACAAAAATCAATGAAAAAAAAATTTTTCCCTTTCTCCTTGACTTTTCCTGCATTGGTTCCTTTTTGTTTGCTTTGTTGTGTGTTTGTTAAAATGTCTTGAGTTATCTTTGCAGTCTCAGAACTGCCAGAACAAAGAGAAAGTCCCACCAATGTCAAAATGGTATTGCTGTTCCAGCTTCCAGTCCTGTAACACCTGCAAGTGAAAACAGCCTTTCTTGAAAAAGCAGAACACCCATCTGAACATCCCAAATGTTATCAGCAGTGCGGGAACAAACTGAAAAGAACTGTTGCTAATTGGAATCCTGGCAGTCTGAGTTTTTTATCAAAGATGAACTGTCTTTTTGTTCATTGTTGTTTTTGTTCTAATAATTTTTTGTCTTATCAAATGTGCAGTTTATACTTCTGGTAACACCACACCCCCTGCAATTGGCGTGTTTGCAAATTCTGAAGATAAAGAAGATCCAAAAAGTTATCTTGATAGAAAAATGGTCCTCTGACCAAATGTACAACACAAATTCAGTTTTTTTAAAGCCTAAAAGTCTGTTTACTCAAAAACAAAACACTTATCTTTAAGGAAAAATAAAAGAGGGAAATGTAGCAAGGTAAGTTTCAGGTTTTTGAATTTGTATTGTATTTTTGTTATTGGTCTGTACTTGGTATGTTCCTTCCACCCCCCCCCCATTCCTACCCCAGTGGTTCCTCCTGATGTAACCCCTCCCCCTTCCCTTCCCTATTGGCTCAGTGTTTCCCCACCCAGCCCCCGAGTGGGGAAAAGGGACACATGAGGCCCAGACTGTCTCTCCACTCTCTGTCTCCACTCTCTCTCCGTGCTTCCCCATGTGGAGAAGGGGCTTTGGCAAAGCCTCTTCCACATGGCTGCACTGAATAAACATCCTTATTAACCCAAGAGAGAGCACGATTCCTTCTTCCAAGCCTGAACCACGCACAGCCTGCTGAGCTGACGGACCCACACGACCTGTTTCTGTGGTCTGGGGGAATCTGCTAGCTGGCAATAGCACCCCACCATGAAAGAAACATCTACACAAGGGGGACATCTTCAGCAGGAGAAATGGCTCCATCTAAAGCCTCACCTCACCTGGGAGAATATCTTCTTAACATCCCACAGCAGTTACTGTTACCAGTTTCACTTAAATTGTCATCAACTGGGCTTTCTCCAAGGGATGGAAAGGATGGAAAGGCACAGAGAGAAAGGGAGGTGATGATGTGTTAGACTGCTCAGCATGGTCAAGAATGTGAAGAAATATTGACCACTGATACCATTGAAAGTATCAGAAGTTGAGAGTGGGTTATAACTGCAGTGATAGCGTGAGAAAATGTCTTGGTCACACAGCAGAAAAGCAGAGTTTTGTCTCTTGATGGGTCTCATCAAAAGCCAAAATCCATTCCACAAATATAGCGTCTTGACACAAGAGATGCACTGCCCAAGAATGTGATTGAAATTGTCTCTATACTCTAGCAGTACTTCCTACCTAGCTATGAGAAATACTTCCAGCCTGAACTTCATTTTGTATTTGAACTTTTTTTTTTTTTTTTCCTGGAAATGTGATAATAATTCTCTGTTCTTCACTGTGGCCTGCCTGAGCTGCCTGAGACAAGTATTTTAAAGTCAGTGATTTCAGGGGGCAAAGTCAGATGAGCTAACCAGCGCTATACTAATTCCAGTTATACAAAAGCATACTCAGGTTTTGGGATATGAGAATAGACTATTGACTTCAGAAAGACTTGGGCGCCCCATTGAAATTGAGGCTATAAAATTGAATATATTGCTAACATGACTTTAGTTTGGATTGAGACTAAATTCCCTTTTGTTCTGTCATTGTTATAAATATCATTCAGTAAAATCAGTCATGCAGCTATTGGTGGGTGAAGAAGAAAATTGTATTTAAAAATGGAGGATTAAATTAGAAAAGAAAAAGTTACACCAAGGCAGTGTAATAATAAAATAATAATAAAAAGCCCTGAAAATAAATAATAGCCAACCAGAAAGAGAATTTTAAAACATAATTGGAATTAAAAGAAATAAACGTGTTTTGTTCTTATCTAATCCATCAGCAGAACAGTAATGTGGTCTTTGAATTAAAACATGTAGTTGGATGAGAACAAATCCATCCTTACTGTGGCTCCATTAACACCAAGTGTTACACTATGTGGGCTTTGACAGGAATATGCATGACTACCTGAGGCAGGAATATGAATTCAGTAATGGGCCAAATCCTGTCAATGACTCTTTTTCATTAGCTGGAGTTGGGTCCAGGCACCAGCAATTTTAGACCTGAAGGAGATTTGGAATAAATTGGTGACATTAGTCCTGTGGAAATCCAAGGAATTGTGGCATGATTAAGTAATGTATTACAAAAAAATCGGTGGCAAAATTGTGAACTGATCCTAGATCAGGTACCTGTCATCTGCCTTCTTAAACACAGGAAAATCTGCCTGCTCAGGGTACCCAGGGTGGTTTCTCCCAGCCTCTGTTTGCCTTAGCTGTTTAGATTGTTAATCCAGCAGTGCTGGGACTGTCCTTTGCCATGTGTTTGTACAGTGTGGCACAAAACACCCTGTCTTGGAGGTGCCTTCATGGCTGCAGTGCAAATAATGCTAATAGCACTAATAATGATATAAATAATGACCCGAAAAGTGGTGGTGTAAATATTTGCTTTATGTGCAGGGACAGGGTATATGTTACAGATGAAGACAAACATTCTTGTCAGGCAAAGCAGGTGTTTGAACTGGGATTTTCAGAGCCTGGAAAGGTGCTGTCCCTGCAGTGCCAGTGCATGAAAAATCACACATAGTTTGTAGATACCCAAAGCATTCACAAAATTTTGCTACCTGTGAATCACTACCTCATTTCCAGTATGAGATCTACCACAAACTCCCTCTTTGGGATCTTGGTTCGTCACCTTTTGGTGTCTCAGTTTCTTTAACTATAGGTCAGAAACCACAACCACACTTACCTGATGCAGTTGAAAGAAAGAGAAAGGAAACTAATTTGAACCAGCTGTTTTGCAAATGACTGCATGAATGTGGCTCTGTTAAGTACAAAATTTTATTAACAGGTAGAAAAAAAAAGAACTTTTAATTTACCATCAAAGTAGACCAATTTCTTTAAATCGCATTCAATTACTTCTTGATGAGTAAAGCTCCTTTTTTCTATTCCCCTTTCTGGATTCTCATCCTTCCCATATCAAAATCCACTCTAATTCTTCTACTGTGGAGCTTTAAAAATAAGCTGGGGAGCCATAAAAACTATCCCTCTCCAGATTCTATAGGCAGCCTAATAGAAAATAATTAGCTTGAACAATAAAAACACTAAATAACATTTGGGACATAAATATTTTCATCAGAGATGCACCTCATCATTGTAAAGACTTGTGCAAGTCAGCAGACCTGAGTGTTTGTGGAATCTATTTTGCACTCCGTTTACACCATCAAAGATCTGGAAGGATCTTGAGACACAAATTTTTAGTAAGTTAAGCCAGGAAGGGAAACAGGAGAGGGTTACTGACAGCTCTCTGTTGTACTATTGTACCCTAGGTTTCCATGATATGCTCTTAATAAAACAAAAGGGAACCTTACGATAAAAATATCTCCCCGTTTTATAATGTAAAATACAAGCAATTTTATCAGCATTAACACTGATTGGCTTCCATTAGCCTCTTGCCTTCTAATAAAATTTATGATACCTTTCAGAAGCACAATTTGATAGAAAGTGAAGTGATTACACCCTGCTTAGATATCTCTCCAGCATCTATTCCAACAATAATGCGGTAATTTTATGCATGAAATAGCACAATTGGCATAAATAGTTATAATACTGAGTGCTGTCTAAGGAACCTGGCTGCTGGAAAATTAGAAAGAGCTTCACACTTTTGAAACAGGTAATTAGGATTTCTCTCCATGCTCATAGGAGGCAGACTGGAGTTTCGTTTTATATTTCATGTTTCATTAAAATATATGTGTTAAAAATAAACGTTGAATTTAAAGCTGCAGAGATTATGAAAATTAAAGGTACAGCACTTCTGCAGAAGGTAGAGTAAAATAGGGCATTTTAACTTCTAATTTTGATTCTGGCAAGAGTTTTAACACTTTCTGACAGGTAAATCAGCCTTCCACTGTTTTCAAAGTGTTGAGTTCAGCAATAGCTGCTTATGGCTGTGGTCAGCAAGATAGAGTTTTACTGATGTAGAGTTATGTCCCTGAAACTAGTCACAATTTTAATTTTTGCCTGCTCAGAAAAGTGGATGTTTAATGATATAGGAGGCTCTTGCAAATTAGTGGTTCCAGGGTGCTTCTCCCTGACCTACCTTCTATTTATCATTTAGTTGATCAGGGAGTGTCTTCAATGTGCTTCACTTCCCATCCTAACCATCAGTGTCTCCCCAGTGTCTCCCCACTCTCCTTTCTTTTTTTTTTTTTCCTTAAACTCCACAATTTCCTTATTTTCTTTGAACATAGTCAGGGTCAATACCTTAAACTACATGGATTTTCAAGAAATTCAGGCTTAAAACAATCAGGAAGACAATTTCAGGCAAAACAATTTAATTTGTGGCTTTGGCAAACATCAGCTAGTTGCTTCGAGCTCTCCTGAAAGAGACAGAAGAGTTTCCCTGAACCACGACAATCCACGTTTTTTTAACCTTAAAGTAATGCTGAAATGCATTGTTCTGTTTCAAAATAATGATTTGTGTTGAAATACTACCACTTTGCAAAACAAACAAGCAGGGAAACATGCAAAAAACCCTACACAGCCATAAAACAAGGAAGTCCCAAAAACCCAAATCCCCAACCAATCCCCAGATGCATACAGAATGAACACAAATAGTGAATGGTTTAGTTAATTAAACCAAACCAAATTATACCTTAAAGGTATAGTTTGACTTAAAATCAGATTTACAAAACAGGTTTGGCTCTAGAAGGGACCTTATACCTCATCTTATTCAAACGGGCAGGGTCATCTTCCACTAGACCATGCTCCATCCAATCTGGCCTTGAACACATCCCCAGATTCCCTGTTCATTTTCTCATCTTGTCTCTGAAATTTAAATATTCTAGTGACTACTTGTGAAAACCTTTTCTGGCTGCAGTTTGGCTGTTTTTTGGGAACCTGGATAGTTACAACCTCAATGAAAAACAAGCAAGTTAGGAATGACTGTGGCTCAAATATCACTTAGACCTGTAAAATCAAGGCCTATTCATCATGGTACAGAAGGTCCCCTTTTGTGAGGGTGGAAGGTGCATTTCAATAGACTGATTGTGAGGAAATGTTTCTTGTGATTTTTTTTTCCTTGTAGCCAAGGATGGCCTTTTACTCAGGAAAATTTTGGTGAGGAAGAAAAATAACCCTTTATTGTAATAGGCAGAAAGGAAATACTCCTTAAGGAAGCCATCAGCAAAAGAAAAACTTTATTATCATTTCCTTGTGGGCATTCAAAATCTGAAAAATCTGACTGAAATTAAGCATCTGTTGTACAAAAAATAAAATCAATACATTTAAATTAATAATAAAACTGCCCCTGTTCTAATGAAGAGGGAATGTCTCTTCTTCTAGCAGCTTCAATAAAGAAGGCACTTACTGAAACTGTCTTTGGTCAGTGAAAACTGAAAGAAATTTATTACATAATATTAAACTTGAAGAAAAGGAAAATTTCTCTTTGTGTTTCTATGCACATACTTGACTGTGGTATGGTGGGTAAATTACAGCAGTAAGAGCCCTTCAACTATGAAAATGAGAGCAACATTTCACAATGTTCAAGCAAAATCCAACAAAGTAATCTTGTTTTTTAGTGCCTGAGATCTCAAAATTTGATTGCTATTGTTCTCTCACCATTTATAGGAACCCTCACAGAAAGTGGTGAAGATAAGGTCTCAAATGTTAATATGAACAGAAACAAATAAATGAACCTCAGCTCTCAGAAAATAGCCAACTTTAAAATAATATGAAGGAAATTGAATAAAACAAAATAATTAGCTGTTCTTCATAATATAGAGCAGGAGAATTTTATTGCTTTGCAAGTTGTGTTTTCTCCAAATTCCTGTAAATTTTTGACTGGTTCTTGTTGCTTATTATGTTTTTGTTTTGATTTTGTTTGTTTGGGGGGATTGTTTGTTGGGGTTTCTTTTGCTAGATGTGTTGGTTTTTTGGTATTTTAAACTTCTGTTCCCATTACATATGTTTCAGCACTGTTTTCACCAGGTCATGGTTGTACGGAACAGCTTTAAATACTGGAGACTGGCACACAGCACATCTGTGCCTTGGTGTCTGCAGCTCAGCTTGGAGGAAGACAAGGTTTTCTCCAGACATTGCAGGTTGTACTCCAAACCCTCACGCTCTGTCCTGCTTGGGGCACTGCCAATTTCCACTTAATGCACAGTGCCTTTTGGTAATGTGCCACACAGAGAGGCTCCAGAGAATACATGAGAGCGATCTGAGTAATTCCTGGGGAATAAATTATTCAGGAGGCTTGGCCTTTGTTCCCAAACCATTCCTGAATACTATGAATATGATAGTTATGTGTAAGTATTTACCAAATAGTTTTTATACAAACAAATCGTGGCCTATGGATAGTTCGTGAATTATTCACTTCAGCTGCTCATTATCTGTTCTTCCGTAAACTGTGCTGTGCCCCTGAAATCATATGTTCCCTGATTGGATGACCAAAAAATTGCATCTCACTGCTCTCCCAGTGGATGACTGAACTCCCTGGAGAAAGGGAATTACACATCATGAACAGCAAACAGTAAGTCTGTGGTGAAGCCACACATCTTTTTGGGTGGCAAAGCTGATTTATAAGGTTCATTTCCACCTCATCTCGTGCCTCCTGTCTTAATCCTTCTTCAGTCACCAAAATTTATAATGTTTGCAGCTAATTTTGCAGCCACACAATTCCAAATGTGTGCATGCTAACTGCACCTGCATCCAAAAGGTTCCATTAGTAGCATTCTGGGGCTAATGCTTGCAATTTTAGCACAGGAAACTGAGGCAACTGTAACCTTGTACCCCTGAAATGCAGTACTGCCTCAGCTATCTTGTTATTACCACTAACTGTTTTTAGTGAAAATATTAATGCATGGTACTACTCTTTGTGTGAGTGCAATTAGATTTAGACTGGAGGCATTTTCAGCTCTATCATAGTTCTACTAAAAAGGTAGAAATATCCAGCCACAAGTACTGGGCAAAGGGGACCAGGACCATCCTTCTTATTGCCTCTCATCAGCCTAAACTGGTTATGAAGTGCATCTTCCAGACATTGATAGATTATAGCAAATCTTGGTTGTGAAAGTGTGTTACTCTCAGAATCATTTTTATGGGCAAACAGTAAACATGTCTTAAATATAAAGCCAAGAGTTTATTGTTAATGTAATAAAATCTTAGTTGCTTAATCATTATCAGCCCACATCTAATTAGTGTGGAAAAAGAGAGAACACTTCTGTGCAGGAAAAGTTGCAGTACTAATAATTCTGTGTTTGAGACTGTCATACACACTGAGTTTCTGTCATTTTCTCTGGTGTTCTGCTCGCACATCTCCCTCTCTGCTGGGTCAGAAGGTGAGTGGTTTCATCCTGGTGGTGTGTGTGGCAGGGGTTATGCTGCGTTGTCAGCATCTGGAGCTTTTGCCAGGAGGAGCATGATGGTGGTGATTGTGGTTTCTTCTTTTTAACTGTAGGATCCACTTGTGGTCACTCTTACGGGCTTCTTAGTGGAATTGTACACCTTGTTATTTTTTTAGTTGGACTGCATCTCTACATGCATATGTACCAGATACAGTACCTTCCACATGTCTTAGACATGATTTCCTCTTTTATGCCTAAACCTCATTTCATCCAGCTCCAGGTCCTTATTTTTTTAAGTGATTGTAAGTTATTTATAGCCATGCTGTCTCCAGTACCAGTCCCACCTCTTATCACCCCACTCCTCCGCATCCCATGTCCCCACTTCTTAAGGCCTTTCTTGTCTTAGCATGGCTGCATTTCTCTATATTACATTGAGTTAGAGTTATAAAACCATGGTGGTAGCATAAAAAGATAAACAGAAATAAAACAAATTAGCCATAGCCATCTGGTCATTAGAAAAATTGCAGTTGCAGCGAAACCAAGTAAAACAAAGCTGCAGGGGGGTCAAGAAAAGTTCAAACAGAATGTAGATGGATCTGAGACCGTTTAAACTCAACACAAAACTGACACCCTGCTACTGGCATTGGCAATATGGTATTACAGGGCAATGGGGATACAAGTAGATTCTACCAGCTGGGAAAGGAAAAGGCCTGAACAATCTCATGCTGTTGGTGTTATTTTTTGGGGGGAGACATTCTGGTTTTAGAGGGGGTTTTGTTGCTACAATTCATTTTTTTGCTCTTGGAGAAAGTTTTCTGCATGAACATTGCTCCAGAAATGCTTATGATTCATGAAGTGCCTGACTATCTTTTGGGCAGAAGTACTTCTACTTCTGTAGTACGTACTCAAACTCTTGTGAATGGACAGATTATGTATTTATCTCACATCTCTGTGACCTGAATATGTGGAAATTAAAGGTGAGTCTGTTAGGCTGGCCCATTAAGAAGTCTGTGGGGATTTTCAATCCCCACATCTTCATTTGCAGGCCTAGAGAAATTAAAGGGTGACTTTCTTCCTAAAAGGTATATGTTGGAAGATAAGAAGGTGATATAATAAATTTTTTTCCTTCTTTACCTGAGCAAGGTACAAAGCCACAAAGCCCAGAAAGCCAGGAGAAAAAAAAGAACAGGATGTTTTGTTCCAAAGTAGAGGGCTCTCAGCAGGAAGTGATAAGACTCTCTCATCTGTGTAGCTTCAAATCACCCAAGGGGAAAGATCTTGCACATGTGAAAACATCATTTGTTAAATTAGTTTTCTGCTAACTTGAACCAAAGAACTATTGTCATCACAACATGAATGAAAGAATAGCACTCCCTAAACAAGTGCAAACTCTACAACTGATCTTTCTGTGATGGCTTCTTATGAAAGACTAGCCACAAAGAAGTCTCTCACCACATTCTATGAATAAAATCTTCAGAAGAGCCAAGAGGAGACCTGACAGATGATGGTTCCTTCCTTAGATTTCCCGATTTAATTTTAAATTCTGGATCTAACCAAGTGGAAAACTGTAAAACATGATGATGAAAATTTAAACCTCCAAAAAGCACAGTGTATCCTGTAGAGACTTGGGATGTAGCTCATTCCTATAGAGAGGAATTTCTTGGACAAGACTCCACCCTTTGGTTCTCAGAGCACTGCAGATTTCCAGGGGCTTTCTTTAGGGACAAGGGACAATTTGAATTCTGCAGCTCATTCCTACCCTCCCACCCAGCTTGGCTCTGGACCCCAGCGCTGTGCAAAGAAAGGGTGCAGTCTCGTATCCAGCTTCATCTTGCATTCACCCTGCCTCCTTTTGCTGTTGGAATGGCACATGCCTCTTCCTCCAGCAGCTGGTGGGCTCATCTGGCACAATGTGTGAACCAACTCTCTCTTTTGTTTTCCTCTTGCTTCCCCTAATAACTTTACCAGCCTTTTCTGCACACTGGCGATGAATGTCATAGAAATGCCTATCAGCACATAAATTAAGTAAACACTGGGGGTGTCCTGAAGAGCTTTGCAAAGTAATGTCTGAGATGCCAGCGGGGTTGTGTCTGCATTAGGCACAGTTTATTATACGCTCAACAACAGAGCTTATGCACTGCTCTGGATGAGGAGCAGGAACCCAAGCAGGTTGTCGGCCATCTGAATTTTACTTGCTGAGTTATTTCCCCAGATAGAGTCTTCAGTCACAGCCTGGCAGCTGCCTCAAGCACTGCCAGAAAAGTCGCACCACTTTATTAGCATAACTAATGCCACTGAAGAGGATCTGCAGATATGGAAATCATTCTGCTTCATATGAAATTTCAACGTGCCATCATTTAGCTTGTCCAGACAGCATCACTTACGAGAATAGCTACCTGGAGAGGCTGTCCTCTCATGTCTAGAAATGGCAGGAAAAGTGAACTCTCACATACATCACCTCTTCTCTCCTTATGTCTGCAGTTCACAACATCTAAAAGGACAAAGGAAAATCATATTTCTGGTACAGCTTTTAGGACTAAAAGCAAACAACAAAAAATCAGGAGTTGGCTAAATGGAACAGAAAGATGCCTGATAAACTGCTTCAAAGAGGTGACAGAAAGGCTTTTAGGGAGAAGTCTCCCTGATTATAATATCCTGCTAGATGAGAGAAAAGATGAGAGGGGACTCCTAACATAGATATAAAAGGAAGAAGACAGTAAAAATTCTTTACAGGTGGATTTTCAAGCTGCATTAATTTTTCTATATAAATTCTATTGTAACAGAACATAAGCACTTCCTGTTCCTTATCCAGCCAGTGGACCCCTCAATCCTCTGTGTTTGTCAGCAACAGCAGCCAAAACCAGCTGTTTCAGAGAAAGTTTGAAACTCTGTGTATGTTCCTAATTGTGACAGATTGGGGTGTACCTGACCCTAGGTACTGATCAGTTTATGCCCTGAAGCATGAGAATACACAGCTCTTGTAATTTTTATCCCAGCTAGCAAAACTGCAGATGTTCTTTTTAATTTAAAAATGTGCTGAGCTTCCCTCATTCAGTCTATATGTCCTTTTTGTTCATGCCTTGGGCAGGCTGTATCTGCATTTCTGTAGGGACACTGAATACCAGGAGACAAGAGAGGGAGAAAGAGGAAAAAGGTAGACAGATCAGCGGATGGATTCTGGGTTTGCAGTAAGTCATGGCTCCAAATCTCTCCTTGTGATAAGAACTTTTTTTTTTTACCCGATAGCAAGATGGTACTGAAACAGACAAATATGTCATCACAAAATCCCAAGTACATACTGATGAGATTGGAGAGAGGTTAGGCTTATTAGCACTTATTTTAAGGCAAACTGTTTGACATTAGAGGTGCCTGGGGTTCACCTCTCTCTGCAAACGTATGCAGCCATATGTCTGGTTATATATCCCTGGGCTGCTCACTGGTGTTGGTCTGTAATTCTTGGTATACGGACTGTTTATGTGTGCTCAGAAATGTACACCCACGTGCACTGAAAAAGATCTGAAGAAACTCCCTTTCAACTTTCTTTGCATCAATTTGTGGGACAATCTGTGGGACCCCAGGTGATACCATGGGGTCAGGAGGAGAGGAGTGGTGGGGGGAGTTGCTGGGAGGGAAGGAAGAGGCTGTAAGAATTTGTTCTGGTCAAAAAAAAATTTAGGATTAAAGTAATATTTGTGCTTCCCAGGCTGAATTTCCTGATGATAGCTGGTGTTAAATAGCATGGGGTTAAATGCATCATAATTATGATCTGCTACTGAGATTTCTACCCTCTGTATTGCAGAGTCTTTTCAGCTAATCCAATGACACTTTTTGCCATTTTCTTTCTGCAGCTACTATTTATAATAATATGTTTGCAAACTCTGAGAGACCATCAGAGAGTGTTAGCACAGACCATCCCCACTCATTTCCATTGATGTCATTGCCACTGTTAAGTGATAAGCCCTCTTGCAAACTACTGCTTTGAGTTCCTGCTTGTGGCTTCCAAGACCGTGTTGAGGATGCTTTGGAATACAGAAATCAGTGGTTTTCCTGATGGAAGAGTTTCAAGTAAGACTTAGAAGAATTAAAAGCTATGAAGTTATATTATCCATTTCTTCTCCCATTCAGGATTATCTGTCATTGTGATGAATTTATGCCACACTCTCCAGTTTTGCAAGTATTTTAGAATGATGGCTGTATCGTACTCCTGGGAACACTTCCCTTCTTCCCTCTTCTAAAAATTGCACTTTCTCTTTTGGAGGTTTCAGGTCAAGATTTTACAGTCTGTTTCTGAACTCCCAAACACTCATTTACTTTTAATAAAGTTAGTGAGAAACGCTCCATAGCTCCAATGATCTGATCCTAACCATGATTAGAAAAAGCAAAAAAATCCTGTTTGGAAACCTTAACCTTTTCCTGAAACATTATTTTTATTTACATATTGTAAGCAAAAGATCTCAGATAAGCTAGACTAATCCAAGCTTATGAAGTATTGAAGCCACAAAGGGAAACATAGTATAATAGCAACCAATTTCAAGAAATAATTAATACCACCAGAAGAGTCAGCCTGACTAGATGGAACAAGAGAAGGTGGACTTAAAAAGAAGCCTAAAAATGGGTAGAAAAAACTCCAGCAAGAGAGAAGTAGGAAAGTTATACACAGGAGGTGTATAGTATTATAATACAGTGGGTATTATACACAGAATATTACCATTCTCATTTATAATAGACCTCTGACTAAGGAGAAGACAAATCACATGTGTGTACCTTGTCTAATTTCCTTCCCCTCAACTGGGGGAGAGAGGTGGGAGGTGCTAGAGGGTGCCTGAGGTGCTGGGATGGATGTGGAGGAGGATCCTGCACCATGTGCAGGGCACACTGACCTTTCCCCACCTGGGACAAAAGTGTGCTGGGAATCAGAGACACAGCAAGGACTTTGTCATGTCCTTCTCTTTCCTTTGCTTCTGGAACAATCCTACCCTTGGCTGGGAGGCTGATTTAACTTCATCCCCTCGTTAGCTCCAATGGGATCCTGATGCTTCTCTGTAGACTGTCAGTCATGAAGTACTTTAGACACTTATTGGCAGCTAAATCAAGAACTTGTTTCACCCATATCTCTGCTCAGCTAGAGGAATGCAGAGACTGCCCGAGGGCTGCATTTCAAAAGGTAAATTCAAATGTGATGCAATCCCATTACAGGTTTCCTGTGCAACTTGAAACTAGGGAGAGTTGAAAGCTATCACTTGGTAGAGAGGAGGCAATATGGATTCAGTGTCACGGGAGAAGCTTCACAGCCTGGTCATCATATCATTTCACTGAAAATATCCAAAGGCCAACTGCAGAACATCAGGTGACTGATTATATTTCAGGTTCTGCTGTTCATGCAGTATTGTGACTTTGGTCAAGACAGTTAAAGCTGTATGTTTTGCAGTGCCTATCTGGAAATTAGTAGAAAAACAAAAAAGTTGAAAACCTATATCAATGAAATGTCCTTCATAAGAACAAAGATAATTTACTGTTACGATTATAATACTAAATTGAAACATTCCATGGAAGATAGGTGCATAATTGATAGTGATGACCTTCACAGCAAAGTAGAGACACGTTTCAAGCTAAGCAAGTGATCTATAGTTATTGATGATATGTTATTGAATTATTTATCATGGCCTGAATGAGGGAAATTATATTTGCTATCGAAAACTACAGCAATACGGTAACAATGGAAATTCTTAGAGGAGAACTGCTAGGTTTCATACACAGAGAGGATGTTGAAACAATATGCATAGTATATAATTTCAGATGTAGGGGGAGGCTACCAGTTAGGCAAATTATTAAGCCTAGTAATTTAAAAAGAGAATGTAGGGATAGAAGAGAAAATAGGTGCATTAGCAAACCCTTACAACAGATGGCAAAGTGTCCTCAGATCCTCTAGTGGTAAAAAAATCCGGTATATATAAACTTCCAAAGAATATTTTATGTGATGATATCATCCAGAATGCACTGACTCTGAGGATTCAGAAAGCTATCTAGGAGACATTCTACTAAATTATTTAGCACAGGATGACAGGAAAGAATTAAGAAAGAAATTTTCCCATCTAAAAGTTAAAGAAACAATCCACTCTGTATCCACTGTTAAAGCTCAGGGTCCAGATGGTTGCCCAATAGAATTTTTAGCAAACATTTGGAGAGATAATAAGGCCTGTAACAGTAGATAATTATTCACTTCTATATGGCTCAGTGCCCCCCTCATCTACATTTGTTTCTGTAGCAGGTTTTTTGCCAAAAAAAAAAGAAAAAAAAAAAAAAAAAAAAAAAAAAAGAAAAGAAAGGAAGCAGGCCCTCAGGTTTTCAGTTTGTTGGGGTTTTTTCAGTTGTTTTTTCTTCTTCCTTGTAATTTGTAATATTGTTTGCACTTTATCAGTGCAGATGTCAAAATCCATGTGTTTGTCATCTTGCTGTCCATGGGCCAATCTTGACATATCTCAGAAAGATGAACCTGCCTTGAATACAGTGAAATTTGGTACTTCTTTTATTAAAAACAAACTAAAAATTAAATATAGAATATGATTTAGATTTGTTTTGTTTTTATTTTTTGGAGATTTTTTTTGTTTTGTTTTGGGGTTTTTTTTTTGCAACTCATTCAGTCCATGGGAATAAACAGAATGTGTGTCACAGAGCAAGATAATCTCATAGTATAATTCCCTACAGTTAACAGTAGCAATACACTGTGTTTTAGACACATATTTTGCAAAATGGTTACACTTGAATAGAAATTGAAAGGGAAGGGCTAGATCAAATTGTTCCGATCAGAAATTATCTCTGCTCTGTCCAGCAGTTAATGGGGAAAGAGGAAGTTCAAGTCTATTGTTCTAAATACTTAGGTTCAAAACTTCCTGCAGGGTTATGGGAGTTGCATACATTTGCAGCTAAAATTTATTCCTTAGTCTGGTGGAGCACTAATGTGAAATATATGGGCTATGAACCAAAAACAGTGTTACCATCAGCAAACTGAAGTGCAAAAGAGACACTGCTAATTTAAGGCAGTAGAGCTGTGGCAGTGTCCCAGACCTTACTGTTTACTTGATTTTTTTTTTTCCAAAACCAAATGTGCATACATAAACTGTGAAGACACTGATGTCTTTGAGAGGGTCATGAGAAAGAAAATAAATGGTTGGATGCTGCTGTTTTTCCTTTAATTACATTCTGTTCATCTGGAGAGCCAATGGGTAGCCAACTTGAGCTTTAACATACTTTAGGTAACAAACTTCAGGTGGGTGAACAGATTGGAGATGTGCTTTTCTTGAGCTTGGGCTGAACAGAGCTCCAGGCTCAGATTCTCGGCTGGTGTAAACTGGCACCATTTCAATTAAATCAATGGTGCAGCACCAATTTGCAGCAGCTGATGGCCTGACCCCTTCATTCTCTCACCCTCTCAGCTGCTCAGGAGTGAGATGGCCATTAGTCCAGTTGTTAGTGAATCATCTGGACAAGGCAGCTGGAAGAGGATATTACATAAATAGATAAAATGAGAATTAATAAAATTCAGGGCAGGGGAAAGACATTAAAACAAAAAAGAAAAGAAAAAAAAAGGCATAGAAGACATCATTCAGAGGAAAACTGAAGATAATAAAATGGTTCTGAGTTACTAATATACTTATACCCCTTTAAAAGAAAACTAAAAATCTCTATGAAGACTTAAACCAGCAATGTTCTGAAGACTGAAATACTGGCAAGTTAGTGAGCAATATAGAAGACTTTAATCTACCGTTTTAGCTATAGTGAGGATAAATTCTATAGTCAAAACTCTTTTTGTCTATTTAATTCCAAACACAAATGAAAGTTCCATGTGAATTTTCCCTTTGTCTCTCTGCCCTGGGCTGGACCTGAAGTGACGACTTATGCTGAGCCCTCCTCCCACTGCCTGCTCTACAAGGCCAGATTCTAAGTGTCCAATGTCCATTATCCTGCTTATTTGCATCCAGCAAAGTGGGATTATGGGACACCTGTTCTTGAGAAATATACCTAGACCCTCTGTACCCACTCTGTACATCTGACTGACTCTTTTTTCAGATCATGTGCATAGTATGGCTTTTCACATCTGTCTACACAGCAAAACTCTCACCTCTCCTCTCAACACCTTGTATTTTAATTTCTAAATATCCCTTTTATCTGGGTGTGAATGCTGAAGACAACTTTTCTTTTGATGTACAACATGGGATTGTTCCTCTTTTTCCTTCATGCCTTCACTCTCTCCCTGTTTTCAAGAAGTGCAAAAGACAGTCATAGCTCAGCATTGGTTCTGTACATAATTTCTCACTGCTGTCAAGAGGTTAATTCTGACTGCCAGTCGGCACATGGTGTTTAACCTGCATCATCAGCTTTTGAAATTTTCAATCATTTTGTGCTTTCCACTGTACTTATCCCCATGGGGTTTCATTGGTTTTTCCTTTAAAGGAGAGCCATAACGTCTCTGCAGTCTTCTTCAAATTCTTCCTTCAAGCTCTTTCTTGCTGCAACATCTTTGCAGAAAGCTTGTCAATACATTAACAACAACAACAACAAACAACAACAACAATAACCAGTAATGTTCTGTTGTTCCCAGTATTCCTGAGGGGCTCTTTAGATTTTACTTTTGTCTTACCCAATATTTTGGGGGCAGGGGCCATTTTTATGTTCCATTCCTGTAAAGTACCTGACACAATAACATGGCTCTGTACTTAATGTGCTCAAGTCTTTCAGTAAAAGAAAAAATAATGAACATCTGAGCACTGTTGAACTTGTTCAAATCAGGCCTTTGCTTTCTATCAATATTGGATAAACTTGATATAGCTTGATACGAAGTTCACAGACATGAACACAGTGTCTGCTCATGGAAATCATAAGGCTCTCCTAAAGGAATGAAGGTAAAACTGACAGAGGTGTTGCACAACTGGAGTTATTGCTTGGACACCTTTGATTAGTGAGTAAACTGAGGGAAGCAGTGGTCTTCATTAGAGCTTCAGTCCTGAGACTAGATAATCAGGGCAGATCCACCTGGGGGATACAGCTATAAATATTCAATTCATTCACCGTTTTCTTTTTCTTCCTGAAAATCAGAGCATTGCAAATCACAACAGAGAAAATATTTTTTTCTGCACTGACTATAGCACTGGAAATTTTTATCATGCTAAGGAATGTAAAGAATTATGCTTGTTAATTAAATTCTGCATCTAAATCAATCTAAGTTCAGCCTATATTTAAAGAAGAACAGGATCCATTACACTAGGTAGGAATTTCGCTAACCTAGAACTACAGTTAAGCCATGAGTGATGCAGAAAAGTGATTAAGTTTTTCTTATCTGACTGACTGCTGAGTCAAACCCCAGGACAGTGCTAGATAGCACTCCAACATGGGAATTAAAATCTTTGGGATTAGACAAAGCTTCAAGTTCTTGGTTTTAGACAGTTAATAGCACTTTTCCTGCAAGAATTGGAGACATTAGCCCTTTTAATGTGACCACTTCAGGAAATATTCTTTCTGGGATGTGGTATAGGTGACATTTCTGTAGACTCTACTGCTCACATTGCACCAGAACTGCTGGGGAGAGGAGGAATTCAGCATCATCAGCTTTTAGGGTTGACTGTTGCTGGTGATCCCTCCATGATGGGGATGATATACCCCATTTCCCAGCATATCCTTTTGGAAGGTGGAATAGAGTCACAGCAGGCAGTTTCGGCTTGGACAAAAAAGTCTTCAAAGGAAAGACTGGGCCAGGGATCCAGCTGTTCATTTTGAGTACAAGGTTTGTCCTGAGTTCCACTTCTCAAATCACAGAATTGGGAATCTCTATATTTTCACGGGAGTAGGGAGACAGTAAGAAAAAGGGATTATAATGGGTACATGTTTGTCTTCTGACCCACACCAAGAATATGTTTCTGACCCCCCCCCAACTGACAGACACACAATCCAAGAAAGCAGATACCTCTTTTTGTTCCTTTCTTTAAAAGTAGAAACATACAAAAAACCACTTGGTAACTCAGACATGGACCTCAAGGGTGACAGCCCTGTGACAGTATATGTCCTTGTGAAATGATGCAGTGTCTGTGTTACTGTCAAAGATATTGCTGGTTTACTCTCTGTGTTGGGCTTGGCTCTTGAGTGAGCTGCAGTTGGTGTCAGATATAATATTATGCAGGGGTTATATATACATATGTCCACATATATATGTTAAAGTTATTGTTATTTCTGCATTACTATAATGAACAGTTACTCTCTGGGTTGTTTCTTTCCCCTTCTTCTTCCTCAACTGCAGAGATTTTTTAGCATATATGACACACAATTTGGCAAAAGTCAAAGCAGGACAGCATTGCTGAGGAAAAGTGATAGCAGTATGTGCTGAGCCTAAGGCTACAGCCAGAAAGCAGCTGTCAGTGGACAAGTAATAGATATCACTGGAAGACAGAAAGTCCACACAATTACAAAAAGTAGAATATTCCTTGAATAGAGTAACCGATAGAAATGGCCAGGAACTGCGAAGCTTTGTTCCCTAGACCCCCTGGCTTTTAATTCACAGATTTCATCTAGCTCTTTTCCAAACCCAAATGGCTGCTTATTAGTAAAATTGAATTTATAACTGTCTTCAGCAGTCTACTAACTACACTTTTAGCTTTCTACCTGAAAATAAGATGCAAGTTTGGATGGACTCTTCATATTCACGGTCAAGTTTTGTGCCAAAACGGAACTTCTCAAAGTGAGAAAAAGTTCTCACTCTTAACTATTAATTTTTTTAATATGTCTTATTCATGCCATTTGGTTGAGTGCTGAGGAAAAACAATCTGCATAGCTAGGTAACAATGAATTCTCATATCTATGTCAAGTTTATGGAAACAGTGAAGGGATGGCACTCTACTCCTCTGAGCTTCACCTCCTGCAAATGCTACAGTGCTTCCAATTTTGATGTTCATCTAGCAGGTGGAAAGGTAGAAGCACTGTGAGAACACACAGTGTTTAATGAGCAGTCTTTGCTCTGTGAGGGGTGCATTAGCATTTCTAATCCTGTGCAGTATCACTCCAGTTCCAAAGCTCTGTGTTCAGAGGATGGCACAAAGTCAATTTACCCGAGCCAGTTATTTAGTTCAATAAATTTCCTCCTGACCACGACTGGAGATATGCTTATGCTTTGAAGCATGTCCCTCTTCTTGTCAATGTGGGAAGGGTAGCAACAGTCAGTTTCAAAGCTAGGGGCTGGGTATTCTGGAGACAGACACAGAGGAGCCCAGAAGCTTCAGCTCAGTGTGTGCAGGAATAGCATCTGGCCCTGACTCATTCCTAAGTACCTGAAAACACCATGACAGAGAGTGGAGCTGCTGGTGTGTGGGAAAAAACATCCTCCCTCCTCTGTGACAGTGTAGCTGGACAGTGTAAATATTTTTCCGGACTCTTGGAACATTCTCAAAGTACTAAACCCATAGTCCATCTGCCAGAGACCAATATTTGCCTGAAAATATGCTACAGGCCAAGATGATACAATCTTCCTGTAAGCCAGATCTATGCCCTCTATACCCTTCCCTTTTTACTGGCTAGTCTATATTGAGCATCCTTTCAGACTGTTTAGAAAGAATGGAAAATGTCTTAAAATGACTACATAATTTGAAGGGCAGTAATAAATGAAGGTTGTTGTCTTCACACACAGTACAATAGTCAGCATATTTCCTAAAAAAAACTCTGCCTTCTGCAGTTGTTTTCAGCTGGAATGTGAGTTTTCTCAATTATGAGATAATTTTATTGAGATTCATGGTTTCCTTTATTATGAATTCTTTTTCCCATCAGTAACTATTTATATGTACTTGCTTTTCCCCAGTGATGAAGAAGTTGTTGTTTGATTGCTTGAATTTCAACACTATGAGGTCAATGCCTTTGCTCGCCCCTTATGAAAGCAGGTAGGAGAACACTTTCCTGTATATTATATCTAATGAGGTGAGCATGAAAAATACGCCTAGAGCTGCAAAAGGGCTCTCTATTAAAGCAGGTGTCATGAAATTCCTAGTAAAGAGAAAAATGAGAAGAGTTGCCTTGATCAGCAGATGCAAAAAGATAACTTTTTCTTGTGACAGTGGAAAGGCCTCTCATTTTTTCGGTCCCTACAAACTAATGAGGAATCTTGCATAAAGTCAACAAAAAAAGTTGCATGGATATTGCAGTGGGAAAAAATGGGCAAGTATTGCCTCATTGAACAAAGGTGATCACCCAGATGATATCAGCATGGAAGGACAGTTTCCCTTTCATCTGCAGCTCTGAAGAAGGCACGTGCCCTGAAATATTTAATATGTTCAATCACTGTGGGTGGAAATAAACGATACTTCTCATCTTTCTCTCCCTTCTGCCCCTAGTCATCTAGCAACTCTCATAACTGGCATATGCTATGGCTCAATGACCTGGCTTCATTCACAACTAAATCAGTACTAAAACAGTCAGAATGATAGATAGCAGCTTATCAATAATTGAGAAGAAAGGCTTAGAGATGTCCCATTATCTGAATAATTAATGCTGCACATGGGCTTTGTAATTCCTTAATAAAACTGACTGATTGATTTGCTTAATTAATTCCTTCTTTGACAGGCTTATTGCTTTTTTTGGAGACAGGGCTGGACAAAAAGTAAAAAAAAAACAAAAAAAAGGAAAAAATTGAAAGGAAGACTTAAAATTCAGAAGGAAAAGAAAGATTTAAAATCTTTCATAAAGTTTAACCCTCCACTGGAGAATAGAAGAGATGTTCGACAGTTAATTCTGCCTTGCATCCCAGACTGCACCCAACCTCCTCTATCTCTTGCCAGCCACAAAAATGGGTCTGCAAATGGAAATATCGACAACTGAAAAAACGCCCAACAGATTTTTTCCGCCTCCTTTGCATTTCCCCTCTTTTCAAGTCCTTCTGCAAGTGATCAAACATTATGATAAACCATGAAGTGTCCCATGACCACACAAGTAGTAAACTTGGCTGAGCCTTAAACACTTTTGAATAAATCGATCTGAATGAAATGTTTAAAGCCCACTTCAGTTCAACAGCAATAATTGCTTTGAATGTTGGCTGCTGCCACCACTGCACTGCTCTGTCACAAATGAAATGTTTTCTCAAGTTGGAGGGTTTATCTTGGGGGAAAAAATATAACTGCTGGCTCAAAACCAGCAGGCTCTGTCATCTTGTTGTCTTTACATTTTTATTTTGTTGTCTATTGTGTTAAATTTGCTTAAATTGCTGTGGAACTCATGTGGTTATCTAGTGTGAACCTCTCCAAGTGCCACTGGGTTTACTCTTGCAGCATCTCCTAATCTGGGTAAAAACAATGGTCAGTGAACATGTTGATAAGGGCAGCCACTGAAACCTGCCCATAAGGGTAATGTAAGCAATTCCTACATGATGAACACACCCAGACCATGATTCAACATTAGCCCAGACCTCAGTCAGCACCTGCTGCTAAAATGCTATTTTGCATTCAAATATCTTGCATGGAAAATCCATTTATTTAGAGTTGCCTTAGGGAGATAATCCCATTATTTTCCTCTTTGCTAGACAGGAAAAAAAAGGCAAAGAGTGGACTGAACCTGCTGAAAAGTGGGCAAAGTTAACAGGTTGTGTGCGCTGTGCAGACTGGGAAGGCCAGCATGTCGTACTGCATGAAGGCAGTCTGCAGGGAAAGTGTAGATTACTGTGCAGACATGGTTTCTGGTTTAATTTCTGTTATATGCTAATTCAGAGACCCTTACAGTATAGTGAAATCTGCAGTGCAGACATTCTTGTAGGTTTTAACTGTGAAGAAAAGATCATTATCATGCTCTTGACAAGTGAGGGAAAAGGAATGTGTGGACAAGATGACTCAGATCAATATTCATCACTGAAACTGTGTTGGAAAAAAAAGGACAATCATTTGGCTAAAAAAAAATCCTGACTTTTTCATATGATAACTAAGTGAAAGATTCCTGGTGTTTCTAGAGGATGGTTCTGGGCTTTGGTTGGTTAGTTGATTTTTTTGGGCGTTTTAGCCAGAAAAAAAACTTTAGGATAACCTCAGCCTTTTCCTTGGAGCTGGATCTCTTTTAGATGGAAGATAGTAGAAGAATGAAAAACATCAAAGTGGAGAAGGTTAATAAGATTTGTTGTTAAAAGTTAACACAAACTTTAATTACTTCAAGGTTAGTTTAGACAGACAGCTTTGGGTTAAATGTTGTACCTTTTTCTCAATCAAACACCTATTGAAAATGAAGAAAAAAAAAATACAGGCTGTCTGAGATAGGGTAGTTCTGACCAAGGCTTTCAGGTGTATGGAGTTTCAGGTATGTCTCGTGTTGGCAGTGGTGAACCATTTTCTTTCACAATGATTTCACAAAACAGGCAAAAATTATTTTTTCATGAGGACCAGGTCTGTACAATCCAGTGTTTACATTCAATCAGTTATTCAACTCTTGCGTATGTGTGGAGGATCTGAATCTCAAATGATACATTAAATTGGATGCACAGTTGAGGGAAATAATTAGAAAAAGAAATGGCTTTCTTGAGACTCATGATGAGGTTTCCAGGCTCATCATAGGGGAGATTTTGACACAACCAAGACAATTCTTTTCCAGCATTTCTTCAGCTACATAATCCACTATCCCTCTACTCAGCATTTCAAACCACAAAATCACTGAAACTTACAATTTCAGCATCTTTCAGAGCCGGTGTCTGACATCAGCATTACTCACTGCCTGACATGATCAAGCCAGTTATTTCCTTCTGCTTCATTTGTTCAGGATGGCAGCACCCCTAGAAAAAAGATGGACTTTTTAAGCAAGACAGTTCTCATGCAGAAGGTGGAGTCTGAAAATTTAACACTCCGTTTAAATAAGATTGCTTCTCTATCCTGTTAAAAATGCTGTGACAGGAGAATTGGTGCATTATCTAAGTCACATGGTTTGAAAACAGTTACAGTGTTCTTTATTTATAGTAGATTATTTGCAAGCATCATTTTCTCCCCATGGATACAAGAGTGTGATTGTAACAGATCCAGGCGGTACCCAGATATTCTGCTTGCACTTCCCTTCTTCATGCCCCTGTGTTAATCCTATACGGAAGCACAGCAAAGGGCTTTGTCTTCCCAGATTAAATTTCAAAGTCTAGCCCAAACATACTGTAAAATCCAAGATAAGTATTTTCAAATAGTTTTCACTTAGTTTTCAAGGGGAAAGCAGATTTTAATACTCAGGAACCGTTTGTAAGTAGTATAAGACAATAAGCCACATTTGAAATGCCAATCTAAATGGAAAACATAAGTTACTTGTGCTGCATCCCCCCCATAGTGTTCCACCACTACAGTTCTCGTGTGTGTGCAAAATATTTTCCTTGTGGTCTAAGATATTTTCTCAGAGCATGAAGATGTTCCATATCTCTCTCCAAAAACCTGGAGTTGTTTGCTATGGCCTCCAGCTCAGATGAGGCAGTGGATTTCACATCCCCCATGACTTTGCCTGTTTTTTCTGGGTTATTTTTTGGCTCATGTAATTTGTTTACATGGGCACACGGAAAACTGGGCTCACTGCCAGCCTCATGGGAGGCTTTCATTGGAAATTATCTAGAACAATTGCTGTTTCCAAAAGAACTTCATGCTGGAAGCCAGACCACAGGGCAGAAAGAATTCTGAAGCCATTTCTGATGTCCATGTTGAAAAACTCCCAAGGGACTGGCTTTGCTGGGTCAGGCAGATGGTCCATGACAAATGACAGAGCAAAAACTACTGTGTTCTTCCCATTTCTACTGAGCTGACTAGTCCTGCTCTCTGCTTTCTCCTCACTGCTTATAACCTTGGGTCAAATGAGAATTTCTGCAGCATAACTCCTGTGCATTTTTTTTATTGCTGGAATGGACTATTATGCCCCATAGTGCTTTCTATTTTGCCTAAAAGGTACTACCTCTGCACAGGCTGAGAAAAAAAATTGGCAGTGCCTGTCAAGGAAGCTGCTCTCTCAAAGACACAGCCCTCAGCACACTATTTTGGGAGAAACTAGTCATCCGTCTAGTCCACTAGTGTGATGTTGCTTTCACTGAGCTGAATATGAAGCTGAATACCTGCCAGTGGAATAGCAATCATTGAGGGGGGGAAAATAATGAACTCTGATTTTCAGTTTACTGATTTGGATGTTTGTTTATATTCTGCCTCTAAGGCATCTTGTAACAGCAAACTATCATATTTTAGTTTTCACAAAACTCTGCTGTACAAAACAAAAATGAATTGTTTACATTTTTTCCTTAATAAAAAGAACATAATTACATTAACTTTCACTTTGATTGTATTGAAATCGCTATTTCAAATTTTAAAAAATCCTTTCATTTTAGTGTAGGCATGCATATGCATGTATATGTGTATATCAGAATTTCAGCATGACTTATATATATATACTTACCCATATTTTCATTATGAGATGTATGTATACATGTGATTACATATCTTTATATTGATTCCCTCTCATCTTTCTTTTTTCTCAGTATTTAATTTAACTTTTCTCAGTATTTAATAATATTTAATGATCAAAATAAATTAATTAATGCAATGAAGACTAGTGTTTAAAAAAAAATTATCATGCCAAGAGCTGAGTTTTCCTGAAAATGTGGCCTTTATACTTGCCAAAATAAATAAAATTCAGTGTTTTAATTTTTTAAAGGTAGAAAGAAATATTGAAAATGAAACAAGCATTGCATTTTTTCACACCCCCCCATAAGGCAACTTACAGCTGTGAGTGACTAGAAATTGTTATTTCTTTGTCTTTTACTGAAATTGGATTTAGAGAAAAAAATTAAAGTTTCTGTTTTCCCATGTAACAGTATCTCCATTCTTTTTAGTACAGGGAAATAATCCTTAATAACTTATAAATAATATAAATATATAGATTGTGTTTTTCATTTTCACACACACACATATATGTATATATATTTGAGAATTGTTTCCTGGTAGAAATAATAATGCAGTTCAGTGATGCTAGAGATTTTATGGGTACTATGTATGAAACAAATGCTTGCTTAATTGTTTCTGGCATATAAACATGAGCTGAAAAATGCAAGATCATAGCAGCAGTAGAGAGGCTGATCCTAAGGAAATGGAACTGGGATTCTTGAGCTTTAGCTATGGGATAATAAGCCTTTGATCCCAAAGGAACATGTTTGTGCATAGGGTAAAATTAACTTTGTTCAAGAGAAACTAGTGGTGCACACAGTTACTTCAAAATTATTTAAAGGATTGAGAAATATGAGGTCTGCCTAAGTCTTCTGTGGATTTGAAGCAAGTTGGGACTTTAGGAACAAGTCGCTGTACAACAGAATAATAGACAAGTCATATCCAACCCATGAGAAAGACTCTCCCTCTCATACCTAGAGACACTACCTACAAGTAGACCCAGGCATGCATAATTTTACTTAGTTATTAAGGATATCGCATAATCAGAATGTGATCTGGAAAATGGTCAAATGTAGCATTTATGGAATTTTAATTAAATAGCTAAAGCAGATGCCTAATAATGATGAGTTTGAATGTGTGCTTCGCAGATAGATGACATCTTCTTGCATCAATAATCTTTAATGAACACATATCAGAAGAAAACCAACATGAGCACAGTTCAAAATGCCCAGACATCTGTATATAAACAATACTGAGATAATGCCCATTGCTAAGTTTACAAAACCAGAGACATTAGGACCGGACTCTCTGATGGACTTTGGACACATATGCAAACTTCTATATTTATCTGTACCCAACCTTTTTAGTTTTGACCATTGCCAAGAAGAGCACTGATCCATATCTTATTTCAAAGTAGAACCACAATAAACATTCAACTGAAAATTAATAAAGTTTGTTAAGCCATCAGTTGCTCTCCAGCAACATTGAAGAATTTCTGAACTGGCGTTTATTGAAATGCAAATCACTGATCCTAAGTCCCACAGCCTTCATAACTATCATTTAAAAATTAATTGCACAGACCAAATCATTTCAGTGTTTGACTGTCTGCCAGCTGAGAGTTCTTTAACTTCTGGTATTGATAAATTGCTGCAGTCCCTTCATGTAACATGTTCCGTGCTGACTGCAGACAGTAAATAGGAATTAACTGGTTTCAAGGGAATAAGTTTCCTTGTCTTACTGCATATGCTCACTCATAAGGCATGGAGCAACAGCAAACCAATAGGTTGCACTGACCATGCCTTTTCCAATACCAAACTGCTTATGTTATTGCAGTCTGAGGCAGTTATGGGTTTCCCTTGTGGTTTACTGTGGAAGAAAGCAGGTTCAGGACAGCTCAAACAAATTCCTCATTCCCTGTGTCACTGCAGAGGGCAGAAAACAGCCATAACACACTTTGTTGTGGCCAGCCCTCCACTCCACTTCCAGTCTTCTCCTCTTATACAAACTCCTCACCATAAACTGAGACTGAGAGGGAGCTTAATCTCTTCATCTAGGTTTTCACTGATTGGAAAGGCCCCCAAAAGAAGTGTGCCGATCCCTTCTTCTCTTAGCTGATTGAACAAAGAATATATTATATTATGACTATGGCAAATAGAATGTCCATTAATGTTCAGAGACTCTGCATGGGTTATGTTTTAAGGTCTCTTAAAAGACTGGAAATCTCTGAAAACACAGCACATTTCTAGCTGATTTGGAGTTGTAATTTTTTTTGTTTAAATTTGTTTGCTTTAGGTTTTTTGGGTTTTTTTTTTTTCAATAGTTTTCCACAAGAAGCTAAAGTTCTAATAAGACACACCATGCAGTCACTATTTTGAACAAACATATCATCAGAGTCTAATTATAATCCAAGTTGGCTAAGCTTGCATTTTATGTTTTCCTTTAGTTCATATATAAGTTGCTAGATAAAAGCAAATAAAATGTTATCACCCTTATCATTACCATCATTAGGAGTTTTGCTTATTGTTTACATCTATGGGCTCTATTCTCACATTGCAGTTCCACTACAGCAAAGGTACAATAGGGAAAAAAGTAGGCAGTCCTGCCTTAAATAGTTTAGATAATTAATTTAATGGGTAGCAGCCTGACAGGCAAATGCAAGAAAATTACAAGATAACATTTATGGAACAAGAATGTTGTTACAGCCTCCAAGTAAAGATTCAATTCAGTTTTCAGTAAAAGCTGTAATGAAATGTATTCATTTCTTTTGTTAAATGCATAATCAAACTTAAATTTTCAAATGGGCTACTAATTTTGGCTGTTTTTATTTCCAGGTAAAGCCCATTTAAATAAGCCTACTTTTCAGCACATGGGAATACAGCCTATGTATAAAATTGGATATTTTGAATTACTAATAATTTTTCAAATTTCAGGCCATACTTGTTAATGAAAATCAAATCACTTAATTTTAAAAAGGAAGATGTAACTATCTGGAAAGTTTAAAGTGAGTCCACTTATGAGTTTGAATGAGTTCAAAATTATTCCTTTGGGATATTTCATGGATAACTCAATCTCTTTCCTGCCTTTCTCACAAATAAGTTTATCTTAACATTGGTCATTTTGAGTATATATCAAATGCTTGAGTTGTGGTATCTTGCAGCTTAATGAAACAAAAGCAACATAACAATGAAACTTTAATCCAAGGTAGTTTATTATAATTTTCTTTATTGGTGATCTCATTTATGCTAGGAATGTTAATGAAAATAGTCTTATCTTTTGCAGCACGCAGACAGTTCTGTTTAAACTTTGATCCCTTAAATGGAGAATTTTCATTCCTGGTTTAAATGTGAAGTGTAGGGATTGCCACTTCTCCGGAGTAACAAATCACTCAAAATCCAGGATATAAGTCAGAGCTCCTCCCCAGTTCACTCTTCATTTTGAGAATCTGATAGATTTCATCCAAATATGGAGCTCTTTATTTTCCCCCCAACTTCCCCTGTGCTAGTCTCATTCTCCACATTCTCCTCTGAACCTTCGTCTGTCTTGTACAGAACTGCTGTGCTGTTCTCTTGGTCTCTCCATTGAGTGCAGCCAATCCCCAAAATTTAATTCCTAGTGATGCAAGATAGATATTTAAGTAGACATCTTACACCATGGAACCACAGAATCATTAAGGGATCATCAAGTACAATTGTTAACCTCACACTGCCAGATCCATCACCAAAATATGTCCCCAAGCATGAAGAGGGTCTTTGCCTTTATATGTTGATTCTTTTTTTTTTTTTTTTTCTTCCTCAGGGACACAAAAAAACCCAAAACAAAATAAAACAAAAGAAAGCAAAACTGTACAGACTTGTTATTGAACAGGCAATCTTTTAACATGAAACTAAAGAGTCAACCACGCATATCTTGGAGAACTATACAAGTCTTCTTCTAAAGTGGGTCAAGATATTTTATTGACAGTAGTTAGTGGCTTTGGTTCCTTGCTTCTTATAATAGACAAAGACTTCTCCTTGTGAAACACCCCATAAATCCTCCAATTGTATCCAAACAGCATTGCACTTGGTTTCAGTTCAGCAAGGTGTTTCTGTGATTGCTTTTTCTTGCTTTGCAGTGCCATTTTGCTTGGCCTCAGCCCATGTGCAGAAAAGATGTAACAAGATGGCAGTGGCTTTTTTATTTTTCTTTCCTGGTGTGTTGGTCAGTGGAGTACTAATGGACACTGGTGCAAGGAAAAGGATGAGAAATGTTAGGATTGGTTGGCCATACAGAATTGTGTCACCTGTACAGGCAACTTGTGGTTTGATATAAGACATTTAACCTCTGTAGTTAAACTCTGTCTGTAAAATGGACATTAGGACACTGCTATGGCAGGCACTGATATGGCAGGTTGTGAGAGAGAAACGGTATGTAATTAATAGATGACTAAAGGCTGGATGGCAAAATTCATCTGATGATGGGGAGATTCATAATGAATTTGTGACCGGGGGATCAAACATCAGTGGTACTTCATTACTTCAGTACTGGGATGAAGAAAAGACCCTGTATCATTAAGCAGCTGGTAAAGAAGTGTAAATTGTGAGAAAAGAGGGAGGTGGAAAATAATCTTTTTTAGTACACTGAAGGGGAGAAGCCACACTCTGCATGTAAGGGGCCTCAAGCATTTAAAGGCTAGTTAAAACCACAGTTTAATCTATTTTCTTTACCTTTTGGGATTCTTGGTACTACATATATATTGTAAAATCTGTTTTACCCATCTGCTCCTTTTACCCTCCATTTCTGGTCATCATTTGCATTAAAAACTTCATATGACTGCTCTTCAGAAAACTCACCTAGGTGAGTTTTAGGTGTCCCTAAACTCTGAATTCAAAGAGTGTCACCTGTCCAGTCTTATCCATATTCTGCTTTTGCAACTGTCTCTAGTTTAGAGGGACCCCAATAATGAATTTATTTACTTTCTCTTGCAAAAGTTGCTATCACTGTTGTATAACTGAATCTTTATTGGTCTGGGACTTACAGGTTAAGAAGCCTTTCTCAGCTCTCAAATTCAGATTCAGAACTGAAGGAATGTTGTTTCTAAGCATACCTAATGCTCTCTGTCATCCTATAAACAATAAACTTTGAAAAATAAAATGGCAATCTGTGTAAAATTAATTTGGTAGCTACCATCTGATTATTAAAAAAATATGATAAAGTCTTCTCTACTTAGAAAAAAATGTTAAAAAATAGCAAACCCAAGAAAATTGCCCACTGATATTTAATATGCAAGAATAAGTCAGTCGCAAGCAGCACTAGGTTAATCAAGGTATTTATTTGAAGTGGGCAGTATTTAATATAGTTTATATTTACAACTCACATAGATGGTCCCTGTATTCTGTCTCTTTAGTTGCCCTTCAGAAAATATGTAGGGGGTTGTTTTAAAACATAAAAATTTTGAAGCGGATGCCACATGAATAGATATATTTCCAGCAAAGGTTCTGCACTCTTCAAACAGGGCTATGTACTAGATACCAGAAAATCCCATGAGGGAGAAAAAAAAAAAAAGAAAAATAGTATTTCAGGTTAGCAGAACACAGTATTTACCTCAGAGAAAACAGATTTTCAACCCCCAATCTTGCATAATTTAGGTGCTTTCCTAAATTCAGTATTTTCCTTTGTAAAATAAGTGTTTTAGAGTGGTATAATCCCAAGGGCTTGAAGAAGATGTACACCTAGGCCAGACACATGGGCACAGCACTGGAGCTATTTTTAAATAGTGAAAAATGTCATCCCCCAGCTTTTTTTTTTTTCTTGTCTTAAAACAACCTTTTTAAATCTTTTTGTATGTTTTTTAGTCACTCTCGCAAATTGGATTCCACAGAGGAGTGTATAGATATTTCTTCCTTGGAGCCATGGAAGAGACAGAATGGTGGATTTTCGTCTGCAGGTCTCAAGTATATGAAGTTCTGGTTCATCCCCTGGCAGAAAACAAACATTATACAAGGGTTATATTAAGTAAAATCAATGGTTCTAACTAAATCAGCATTAGTTCTATGCAATGCAATAACACTCCAGCAATGCTTTTTTGGCTGTTCTTCATGTTAACCTCTGTACGAAGTAATTACCCATATCATTACTGAAACTAGTTTTAAGGCATCACTTCAGCAGGATAAGGCAACTTTTTCAAGTTATTTCTCTACTGAAATGAGAAAATGGAATAGTTCCAGACAAAAAAAATGTATTATAAGGTGAATGGGGAAGGATATCAGCAAGATAATTTGGTAGCTGTTATAATGGTAGTAGTATTATTTCTTTTCCTTTTTGTAACTTTTTATTTTAATTGAAAGGTTGGAACTAACTCCTGTCACTAATCCCAGCCTTCTCCTATCCAATTTACCATGTGATATACTTTCATAGTCAGCATTGTTGAGCATCTTTTATCAGCCCTGTTTTATATGTTTGTTCCTGTTATATGTGGGTTATTGTGGAACCTCCACAGATTTCCATAGTGTTCTTTTGTCCTTTTGAAAATACTACCTTGTTGACAATTTCTTTATCTCATTCCAAATATGTGAATGGATAAAAAAAACAATTGCAAATGGTTGTGGTATAAGTTAAAACTGCTAAATAAATTATATAGAAAAATTAAAAGCTGCAAGTATGCAGTCTAATGCATATTTTATTATTTCCTCCTTATAGTGTTGTTTAAAAATACATAACATCTTGATGTATGTATATTTCCTTGAGGAAGGTGCTCTGTAGCTCTGAGGCAGGATAAGTAGCATGTGATGTGGCAGCTGTAACGTACCAGCATATTTTCCCATAAAAAGCAGAGTAAATGGGCACATAAATTCCATATAAACTGTCAGCATGTCAGCTATGCTAACACTGGGTAAGCTACTGCCCTTGAGCCTCACAAACTTATGCACCATCATTTTTCAAACAATTCACTTCAAGAAGTCGTACTGCTCCTATGGAAACACTTGGCCACTTCAGTTGACTTTTGTTCCTATGCAAGACACAAAAAGGGATAAACCCAGCCTTTATCTGGTAGAGGTGATGTTTTCTCTGGTGTCTGAAACTCTGTGAGGAGTTTAACTATATTGTCTCATAGATTATCCCAGTCCAGGTTTCATCTTATCTGGCTTCAGGTATCAGCAGAGCTCTGCCATTTGAGCAACTCACCCTAGGCTCTGCAGTCAGGTGGCAGTCAGCTGGGTGCTGAGCTCTTTTAGGGAGCAATTCATCTGATCTACTTTAGTTGTGTACTTTAGCTGACATGCAACACACCTCGAAAGAACCTGGGGAATTCAACAGACACCAACACCTGCATTATGAGTGTCTAGGTTAGAAAGCATAAATCAACTCCTGCATATCCCCAGACCTCTAGAAATAATGGTTCTGGTAATTTTTTTGTTTGTTTGTTTGCTTGGTTTGAAATCTATGTGACTACCCTACATCTTTGGTTGGGTATATGTAAGTTGAAGTACCTCATACACTTGGCCCATCTCAGTAGCTCCTACTAAGCTACCCACTTCAGCTCTCTTGTTTATGAATAGGAAATCTGCAGACTGCTTGTGTCTCCCCAAATAGAGTGAGAAGTGGAATATGGAAAAGCTGTAGAAAGAAGGAATTATGATACAATTTTGATGAACTTCATGCAACATTCAAATGCAGTTATATTCCAAATACCACACACATGTCAGGAAAAGGATGCAACCATGCATGAGTTGGAAATTTTTAGGCCAAAAGGTTTGTATAAAGTTCATTATTTGTACTACTTATTTCAAAAAACTATTCCAAAGGTAGGGAGAAAAATCACATTGATAATTTTACAATGAAAATTTCTGTATATTAAAAATTCTTTCTTGAATGAAACCAAAATTTATGGCTAAAGAAAGAAGACAGGAAGAATCCCTTTAACAAATTTGAAAAAGCCTTTTTTTCCCTTCATACTTTTCAAATGTATTTTAGGACAGGAAAGCCCTTACCCAGAAAACTTACATAGAAATGTTTACTGACCACCTTAGATTACTTCGCATGTTCTGGACTGTGACACAATGGTCATGAAGGACAAGCAATGTCAGCTTGAAGCAGTTTAAAATTGTTGCATCAACAAAGAAAATTAAAGTCTCTCCCAGTCACCCTTCCTCTTGAAGGTCAAGTGTTCTCTGTCGACCTCTTGAAACATGCACACAACTAAATTATACAGGCATATCATTGTTATCATAAATACATTATGTACGCCTATTTTCATAGTTAATGTAAGAGGGTCAGAGAAAATTTTTACTTGATAAGGTGGGTCAGTAACCTGAAAATATTGAAGAACACTGCTGTAGATAGATGGACAAGGAAAGTCTTTATGACCTGATTTCCATGAACTTTAGCTGAGTTTCAAGTGCTGAGGAGGTATTTTAGTCTACAGTAGAAAGCAAGCCAATCTGAAGACATTTCCTAGGTTGCTATCAATGAGCTACTCAGCATTTCTCCATGTCATGTTTACCATGTGACTCAGGTGTCCAAAAATATTTCACTTTTAATTTAAATCCTTCAAGCAAGCATTGTGAATTGCTGTTATCAACTAATGAAGCAACATAATCTGAAGGTTTAATAAAATCAAGAAAATTCATCTGATGCCTTGACTAAAAAGGACCTTTCTGAATTCATTTAGTCAAAACAGAGAGCAAAGGACATGATTTGTCTCTGAACTAGGTGCATTCTGCTGGTTCGTTTCATTTGGTTTACCGTGCAACAGATCTGGACTTTGATAAGGGATTTTAGGCAGTCTTGCATTGAAATAAAGTAATGCAATGAGGAAGAGGAAGCCAAAATCATCAGAGTGAATGTATATAATTTTAATACATCCACTCTACTCATTAGTCATTATTTGAGTGTCTCTATTACAATTGTCTCTCACTTTTAAGAGTACCTTAACTTATACTTGGTTATATTAAGAGTTTTGTCTTCTTAGTTTTTTGTTAGTTTTTGATTTTTGTTTTGCTTGTTAATTTCTATTTTTTAAGGGGTTTTTTTTTCCCAATTGAAATCTCCTAGATTCTTAGCTACACACTAACATTTGAATATGCAAACCTCTCGTCAACTTGTTTTCTAATGTCAGAAAGTGTAAAATAAGGGAAAAAGCTATGTTTATTGACTCCAAAATATAAATTTGGAGTTTCATGATATTCACATTTAAAAACTCACCTGAGATCCTCACAATCATGTTCTGAGGAGAAAACCAACGTTATGACCACAAAGTTGGCATATGGAAGGCATAAGAAAGGTAAATATATTGGTTATATTTCATTGCTCTTTCTTGGCATCCAATAAAACATTCTATACGTACAATTATACTGACTAAAACCAGAGAGAATCACTGTTATGACAAAAAAATGGGAATCACTTTTGATAATCTTACCTGGATTGAGCTGAGGTGAAATTTATCTTTTGTTCTGGCAAAGGGATGGTTTGATCTCACACCCTACAAATGGATCTACTAAAAGACAAAGAAATTCTGACAGCTGGATAGACTGCCAGTAAACTTCAAGCATCTTCATGATGTTAGGTTTGGTGGTTTGGGTAGTAATCCTCATGAGAATTCTTTAGGGGTTTTTTTATGTCTTACGAACTGTATACTGAGAGTGAAAAAGGAAATAAAAAGAAAGAACAATATATTGTTATAAAAGTTTGTATTTGGTATTGTTTGTTTTTCTTAGCTGAGGAGAAGATTTCATTTTAGGATGTATTTTTAGATTTAAGTAAGCTTTGGATCAATGTATATATGCTGTTTCTATAGCTAAGCCTCAAGCTGTGATCCCATCAGATCTCCTGGGGCACTTCCAGCTGTGATCCTGTCAGATCTCATAAGCTAAATAGGTTGGGCCAACTCAAGCTGTGATGCTGTCAGATTTAATCAGCTAAGCAGGTTTGGGATGAGTCAGTGCTTGAGCAGGAGACTTGCAATGAACAGGTTGGTTTCAAAGGACGTTGTGGCTGTGATAACTCTGCAAAGGTGGGAGATGGTCTCTTTTCCTTCATTGATCTGAGGCAGAAACTTCGTACTCCCAGTACGTCACACTGCTGAAAGACAATGCTTAGGAAAAGGGGGAAATGAAACTGAAACACTTCCCCAGATCTGAGAATAAATAAACAGACTGGAAAAGATATTTGCTTTCTTTATTCCTATTATATGTGTTTCCCAGAAAGAAATCAGGAGACAAACATATGACACTGGAATGGGTCAGTGTGGTCCAAATCTTTTTTGGACAACTATGTGTATGTTTTCACTTTGGAAACTGCATCACCACCCATGCCAACAAGGCTTTGCAAGACTTTTTCAGACGCGAAAAGAAGGAACAAGTGCTTTCATTATGTTTCTCAGGTAGTTTCCACTGCAATGTGATAAGTCTTCTGAAGGACCAGCTTTTCTTTGCCCCTAACAAAGAAAACTGCATATCCTGCTGGTGATATTATTCCCCTCAGAAGCCTTCAGAAGCTTCTTTAAAGTTCATTTTTGTATTAAACCAATGTAGTGAAGAAAACTAAATAGGTGAGACTTATGAGGTTTCATGTGTAAAACACCTTTCTTAATTTATTTTGTAATTTGTTCTTCCTCATTTCATTGTGAAACTAAAACAAAAAGACAAAGAAGGTTGTGAAAAAAAATCATCTCTGGAAGAAAAGGTAACTATGTTTTGAAATTGTATCCATTTTTCAGGGATGATATTGGATTTTTTTGTGTGTGTTTATATTTGCAGCCCTTTCAATAGATGTTTGTAGCAAAATATTTTCTGTATGAGATCATTTTCATCACAAGAAGTCACATTTTTTTGCTATATGGTTAACTTCATTAAATAGATAAGGCAAAAGCTGTGTCATAAAAAATGAACTTGATAAAAAGAAGTGCTCAATTTCAAAGAAAACATTAGAAAAAATAAAACATTACAACAATAATGATGTAAAATTTTCCCTACACATTTTTTTTGTGAAGTAAAATAAAAGGTATTCTTAATGAGGAAAATTGCTGTTGTGGAGTATTTTCTGAGCAGCTTTTAGGAACAAGATCTTGTGCTGAAATAACCCATCTCCATGATGAGAGGTTTTTCAAAAGATAGGAATCCCCTTTCTGCAGAATTAATCTGAAGATTTATCCTGTTGTCTTAATACAATAAAAGGCAAAGACCTCTAAAGAAGTACTAAGTGTGCATTCAGTCAACTTCTCATTCCTTTGCTTGTAATGGATTATGGGACAGAATATAGAGGGGTTTTTTACGCACTTTTCAGGAAGTCTTGTCCCATTTTAAAACTCACAACAGTTGTGTGTGATGATCACTTGATTATATGCCCCCGAGTAAATTAAGAAATAACCTTCAGGAGCACGGGGATGAGACTCACCTCACCATGCTAGGCTGGCAAGGTCTAGCAAAGTGGAAATCTGCAGTCAGCTGGGACTCCTCTCAGAGTCAGAGGACAGGAAGAAAAAAAACAGAAATCTCTTTTCTGGGCAGCTTTTGACAGAGACACACAAAAACTGTTTCTTTCTTTCTGCTGACTTTAAAGGGAGAACTGGGGACTGATAGGGATATCTGTACAGATATCTCTATTAGTCAGATAAATGCAGCCCATACTTTCCCCCAAAAATATACACCACAGTATTGGACTAACTTTTCATTTTCATTTGACTAACCCCAAGAGGTGTTATTTCTCCTCAGCACCAGCCGCTGGCTTGATCCCTTGCCACTGATACAGTCAACAGGGGGAAAGCACACTTTATTTGCAGTAAAATATCTGAGATGTGGTTTTAAAGTGTTTGGTCCTGACCACTTTGCTTCTTCTCCCAAGTCCCTGCAAGCTAAATGACAACCTTTGCAATTCAGATAGTCAGTCACCATCCAGGTTAGAATGAAAAGATATGGACTACATTCTGGCTGTGCCTCAAGCTGCCTGCATGCTCAGACTGCTCCTACCACCTCAGTGAGACTTGTTTCATCTTCTCAGTATTATCCTGACAGTCACACAGAGTAGAAACTGCTGGGTCTTTTGTCAGTGTCCAGGCTTCTTTTACTTTGACATGATTCCTCTAGGTTGTGGTGTGGCTACCCAGGAACATGCAAACTCAGAATGGCAGTCTGCGCTACAACCCATCTTGCACAGGGCACTGATGCCTGGAAGAAGCTGGATTCTCCTCCCTGGGCCTCAGGGGTGACGAAGTTTTCTGTTTGCTTGTCTCTTCTTAGAGGCACAAGGTTGTTTTCCCCTCCTCCCTTCATCCCATTTGAAATGTTAAACTGTAGATGAAGGTTTTTATGTTTGTGTCAAGATTAGCATGGTGGGTGGGAGGGAGAAGGAGGTGTTTTCCTCAGGAGCAAAGCCCTCAGTGCAAGAGAGTAGATCAATAGAGATGAGGGGAATCTAAAGCATAAAGGTTGGCTTTTTAAATGGCTGGAGTTAGAAAGAGTGCTCTTTGTGAAACTGGTCACAAAGGGAGAAAAGTGTCTGCACCAGAAAGACTGAGTGACCTTTTCAAAGGGTTAGGCATTGTTTATTTTCATTGAATTAAGTGTGTATGTGCATGTGAGTGCGTTGTGTGCTGAAGCAACTGACAATTGCTGCATTTTTTTTTCCTAAACTCACTGAGTCTCTGCTAATTACAACTGGGATGGAGCTGCATTTTGTAATTCACAGTTAAGTTCTTAATTTTGAAATACTTCCCAAGCCAAAATGGATACAAGTACGCAACACTTCCCCCTTCCCCCTTAAATCTGTTACCAAGGAAATTCTGGAGGAAGTTTTCTTGGTTTAGCACTTCATTCATATCTCAATATAGTTTTTAATATAGTGTTCACATCAATCACCTCGATGTTGATTGGAGGCACAAAACAGCAGAGCAGGGCCAACCTAGGAGGTTTTTCTAATGTGCTGATGACAACTTCCCTTCTCAAAGTGGTAGAACAACGACAATGAGGAGGGTTGCTGTGCTGGACCTCGTGCTCTATACCAAGCAGGGTATGGTGGGGAATGTGAAGCAACAGGGATGCATTTCCTGCCCTGGGCTTATGGAAAGACTTCAGTCTCTTCAAGGAGCTACTTGGTAGAGTGCTGTGGGAAATGGCCCTGGAGGCAAAAGAGGCTCAAGAAAGTTGGTTAAATATTAAGGACAGCCTCCTTGAAGCATAACAGTGATGTGTCCCAACAGAGAGATAATCAAGCAAAACCACCAGAAATCCTGCATGGATAATGGGGTGATTGAACAAGATTTCAAAAAGTGTAGGTTTAGATTAACATGTATGAGAGAAATTTACTTGGAGGATGGAGAAACATTGGAGCAGGTTTTCCAAAAAAGTTGTGGCTGCCCTACACCCATAAATGTTCAGAACAGGCTGGATGGGTTTCTGAGCAACCTGGTCTAGGGAAGGTGTCCCTGCCCATGGTGGGGTGATGGAAGAAGGTGAACTTTAAGATCTCTCCCAACCCAAACCATTCCAGGCTTCTACAACTAAATGTTGTGTTCTGTGATGTTATGTAATAGAAAATGTGAAAACAAAACCACATCTCTACTAGTAAATTATACATGCCCAGAACTGGGTTTGGATGCAGAAGCCAGCTGGCATGGATCAGTCCAGCTCCTTACTGGGAAGTTGTTCTGGGTGGCCACATCCAAAATGCCTATTGAGAGTCATCCTTGGCCCATGTTGTCTCCTGAACTGTTCCCAGAAAATGTCTGGGGGAATACTGGCTACCAGATGCCAAAACTGTGCTAGGGACAAGTTTAACAATTTAACTTTATAGGCAATTGTATTCCAGAGCACAGGAATATTTTCTGGCACTGATTGGCTTAGAAGTACAAGTACATCAATTAAATCCTTTGGTCTGTTCTGTTCTTAATTTGGTCAAAAACCAAAAGAAGAAGCAGGTCTTATTGTGTTACACTCTGAGGAATATCTCTCTGGCTTTATCCTCAGATTAGCCTAAAGACTGTATTCACTCTCTTGGCTGACAGCTCCAGGTGATAGGAAAATTATCCTTCTTGTGTCTCTTACATGCTTCTCTGTAAACAAAGCTTTAGGTTTATACAACTAAAAAAAATAAGCCAAAGGCAGCTGTGCATTTGTGACTCTTTATATATAGCTAAAATAGGTATTAAGATTCCCTTGACCTGATTTTATGCACAGACAAAGCTACTTTACCTCTGTTTTTACATATCAGACAAAATTTTGGATTAACTAGATTATTCTTTATGTTAAAGTATATTTTAATTTTGGACTTGCTATAGGAGCAGAGAAAATGCCATATTACAAGTAGTTCAACCCAGATGTAGATTAATAAATAGATAGATGAGTGGGGAGAAAGAAATTGAAAATTTTGGGGTTTCATTCTTTTGAATAATTTTATTTTAGGTGGTAAGTTCCTAATTTTATTTTCTTTTTGCTTAATTTTTTCAAATATTTTTGTCACTCTAGAAACCTTTTTCCTTCAGTTAGCGGATACTGTTTCAACTGAAGATGTTTCAAAATACATTACAAAAATTACTTACCTTGTCTTATGGTATTATAGGTAATAGAGGATAACTGGTGTACAAAATAACAAAATGCTTATAGTAACTGCAGAAACAATGAGGAAAATTTCAACATGATCTAGTTGAAGGTATCTCTTCTAATTGCAGGGGGGTTGGAGTTGATGGCTTTTAGAGGCCCCTTCATATCCAAATTGTCTTCTGATTCTATGATTCCACCAGTGACCTGAGTGGCTGGACAATTCCACTCGTGATTCTTAGGCACAGTCCCAAAACTCACTCTGCAATGGGCTTTAGATGTAGATACTCATAGATCAGTTTATATGAACATGTTCAAAAGTCTCAGTATCTATTTAAATATTAAGCATCTATTTAAACAACAGTTGTATTTCTAAAAACATTAACATGAAATGCTTTTAAAGGGGCAACTTTTTTTTCTTTTTTGTCTCTGTGTGTAGGACATGAGTTGCTTTGAAATTCAGCAACAAATCTACTGGAAAAGAGTTAGAATCACACTGATGATGTTTGGAGCCATACTTTCAAAACAAGTGAATAATTTCTATTAATCATCCTGGAAAACAAAATCCATAGATGCCAGACATTCCCACATATCTTGGAATTCTAGGCAGCTCTTTTTTATGGTGAGGCACAAATTTTTGCTGCTGTTGCTGGTGGAATGCCAAGTTCGGAAGAAAGTTTGTACCCTTCCTATCCGCTTCCCCTCCCCATAAAGGTACAAAAAAGCCACAGTGAGTCCATTTTAATTCATAATTGAAATCTTCCTCTCTCTAAACAGAAGCACCCCTTAAAATAAAATAAAATGCCACATAAAATGCAATTCCTACTACAATATAAACTGTGTTTTCACTCAGGCTCTCTATAACATTATCTCTAACTGCAGTGCAACTAAAAACTAATAACCTTATTTTTAATTAGCTAGGTTTGTGGCATTTTGCACCCATCTCACAGTTCTTCTTTGTACAGTGTATATCATTATTAACTCTGGATGTCTTCAAGGAGATCTTAAATATATTTTGCATGCCTTCTTCTTTTCTCCTTTCTGAAAATTGTTCTTTAAACTCCTATTCATTAAAAAGAGAAAAAAACCCCAACATTTAACAGTGATCTTAAGCACAATATGAGTGATTCTGCGCTTTTATGTAGCTATTCTCTTTGTTCTTCCATTATCTGAATTCCTTCCTCTTCTTTTAGTCAGTAGCATGGGAATATATTTTTTAAAAAATATTATGGTGTTTCAGTCTGACTGCCCTAAAAATCATTAAGGTGTGAATTTAGAAAAGAAGACCACAAATACTGTGCATTGGTTCCTTTGATGTCAAAATGGTACTGAGTAATTACAGAGGGTGCATAATATGTTGTGGCTTTCAGTTCTTTTAGAGACGTTACTTATACTGAGGGCTGATATAAAGGGACACTTTTATATAAAAGTGTTCACTGCACAGCAGTGGTGTAAACAGGAAGTTCTCTCAGTTTACAGCCCTTCATCACAGCTGTATGAGACACCTTGTACACATTTCAAGAAACTTGTAAGTCATTGAAAATCTGATCCAAATTATACCCTGAACCCAGATGGGTCACATCACTGGCCTGTGTCTTATCAGCAAGTGCTGCAGATTGTGGCCATTACACCTCCAGCTGTCACCCCATCACCTCTCAGGGCCCTCTTGGAGCTGAGCAGGGCTGTGAAGGGAATCCTGGGTGCATGGTCAAACCATGAAGGGCAGAATTCCCTGTCCACAGCACAGGTTTTGGAATTAGTTGATCTGTAAACATCCCTTCCAACTGAAACCATTCTATGCCTCAGTGATTCTAAGAATAAAAAGGGATAATGATCTGTACATACTGACTTGTGCCACAGGAGCAAAATACTTTTTGTTTTTTGGTCACATTTACACTATCTGAATTATTTCCAATTGAAATTATTCCTTCTCCTTGATGAAAGATGATCCTATTTTTAAATGCATATAAGAAGGTCTGTTCACACCCTTGCCTCTTTAGAAGGCCTTTGTTCGTGATCAGTTAAATTTCTTTGCATCTTTAGAATGGAGTTATCTAGATTGAGAATCGCTGAATTGTTTAAAGTAGAAAAGACCCCTAAGATTGAGTCCAGCTGTTAATCCAGCACTGACAAGCCCACAACTAAACCATGTTCCCAAGTGCCACATCTATATGGCTTTCAAGTTCCTCCAGTGATGGGGGCAACCAACACTGCCCTTGGCAGTCTGTTATGCCTTGTCAATCCTTACAGTGGATAAATTTCTCCTATTATTCAATCTAAATGTCCTCTGGTGCAATTTGAGGCCGTTCTCTCTCCTCCTGTCCCTGTTCCCTAGGAGAAGAGCCCGACCCCCCTGGCTGTCCCCTCCTATCAGGGAGTTGTGCAGAGCCAGAAGGTCCCCCCTAAGCCTCCTTTTCTCCGGGCTGAGCCCCTTTCCCAGCTCCCTCAGGTCTTCCTGATGCTCCAGACTCTTCCTCAGCTCCAGTCCCTTCTCTGGACAACCTCCAGCTCCTCAATGACTCAGGATTCAAGTTACAGCCTCACCCAATGCCCAACACAAAGAGGTGGTTATTGCCCTTGTTCTGCTGCCTGCACTATTGCTGATATCCTGTGCTCTGCTATGAGGCCACATCCCTAGCAAACATACTCTGATATTTTAGAAGTTTGGGCAAAGGTCACAATGCAGAAAATACAGAGACAAGAACTGCCTCTTTCATTGTGAAATGCTGATGCCCAGTTCTGGAGCTGATGCAGGCTGAACACGTGGAAATTTTTCCTTCTACATATTTACATAGAAAATAAGCAAAATAAAACAGAAACTTAAGAAGGAAGTGGGAGTTAATCATGCGACTGATGTAAAGTATCCATCTCTGATGTCTCATTTCTTGCAGATACTTAGACAATTTAATCTATAGGGTGACTCATTGTACATATTTTCAGTTTCTCACCTGAACTGCTCTCTCAGGGATTTTATGTCATTCCAGATTAGGAATTTATTTTGATTGTCTATCATTCAGCCAAATCTGCATTCTCTTCATAATTTGCTAGAGAAAATCTGCTAAAAGAGACATAGGTTCTTGAATTTGGGCCTTAAATGCAGAGAATACATTATTTTCTTCCTATATGTTTTTCTTTGCAGTTTATGCTTCCAGTCATCAGCTGTACAATTGTACCTAGATCCATTTGGTCAACAAACTTCTACATAAATATGAGATCCCTGCTACAAAGATAATGAAACACTAAGGACAATGGGAATGTATTTGAGGAATACTGTATTTTGTAAAAAGTTCAAGAAAATACGTTGATTTGTATTCTGTTTCTTTTTCTTTCTTAGTTTTCTCTGACTGTCTCCTTTTTCTGTCTCTGTGTTCTTATGTTTTTGGGGGTTTTTATTAGATGGATTTATAATCCTGTTTTTAGAGTGTCCTTAAATAGATTTCTATAATTAGCAATTATAAATAGAGATATAGTCTTGGGTTATGAAGTTTACTTTTATTGACTGCAACAGAAGGTTTAAGTTCAACTTCTCCTTATCTGATTATATTTACCAGAACTGGGGGAATTCACTATGCTATAAAAATGGACCTTGCTTCTAGCTGGCATACCCAAGAACATTTAAATAAAAATAGCAATGAAATATTATTTATGTCAGTTAGATACCAATGAAATCTAAGGCTTTCAGGACTAGACAGGATCGATTTTTAAATTTTTTTCTCTCTCTCTTTTTTTTTTATATGACAGAATGACACACACTTCACTCAGCCACTCAAGCTGAAGAATGACTCAAGAAACCTGTGAAGGTCAAATGCATTTTCACCCAACTGATGTTCTTGTAAAACTGACTTAACCCTCCTTGTGCATTTCTGCACAGCATGGAAGTTAGCTTTGTAGCTCCAAATCAGACGAAAGTGGTGCGAGACCTTCCTTTTGTAGAGCTCTTTTGTTTTAAGCAGAACAAATTCCCTATAAGCAGTACTGCAATTTGCACATTGGAATGCCTTCTGCCTATAATGATCTCGCCGGCAGAAAGCACTGTCGTTTCACAAATGGCCCCACAGTGCTCCCCAAAGCTGTACAAAAGTGTGTAGATACAAACTGAGAAAGAAACTAATACAGGCCCTGATCCTGCAATGGACATCTAGGGTACAATGTGGACGACACTATCAAATTGGAGAGATAACACTTTGCTCACAGTATGCCACAGCAGACATGGCAATGTGAGAGAGAAGGGAAAGGAAACTTGGATCCATTGTGGGTTGGCAGAGAAACGTGTTAGATGAATATCTAAATGTGTTTCAGTAAGTGAATTTAAGACACGGAATACCATTTGAGTGGAGGGAAAAAAAAAAAAAGGCAACACCACCTAGACACAGTATATTAATACCTGAGAAGTCCAAATATTACAGCATCACAGAATATGCTGGGTTGGAAAGGCCTCTTCAGGACCATTGAGTCCAATTTCTGGTACTTCACAAGACACACCAAGAACCACACTGTGTCCCCGAGACCATTGTCCAAATGCTCCTGGAGCTCTGCCAGGCTTGGTGCTGTGACCATTGCCCTGGGGAGTTTGTTCAGTGCCCAAACACCCTCTGAGGGAAGAGCCTTTTACAAATATTCAACCTAAACCTCCCCTGATGCTACTTTGGGCCACTCTCTCAGGTCCTATCTGTCCCTGGTCACCACAGAGAAGGGATCACTGCCTGCCCCTCCTCTTCCCATCTGACTTTCTTATGCTTTTGGAGAAGAACAGAGATGACATAACCCACTGACAGATCTTTGCAGTGCCGACCACCAATTCTCTGAGCAGGGAAATCAAGATGTCAAGGGGACCAGCAGCCTTAATGAGCCTCACACAGAAAGAAAACTCACTAGAAGAGAAATGCTGCTTTTCCAGGATCTTCATACTGGATTTAGTCCTATGAAAAAATCTTCTTTTTAACTTGTAAGTACATGAGTAACAATAAAGAAATAATATTACTTTCCATATGTGTTTTGGGTTTAAATTATCAATATTAGCTCTAAGGAACAATGTTAGGGAGCATATATGCCAAAAACAAATTTTGAAAAATGGGGAAAAATGATCAGATAAGCATTTTGTAAAAGATTTGCTTTAGCTACAGGGTTCTGCTCTAGAATCCACCACACAAAATGAAAGTATCTGCAAAGGAGGTGGAAATTCTGCTGCATATTTTTTGTATCATAAAATATGAGAGGTTTCAGCTCACATCTCCTGGTCTAACAGGCTAGATTGTGATTTTCTTGTGCATAAGCCCTTTGTTTCCATGGAGGTTCTGTTTCAATATGCCTGGAATTATCCCAAATAAATTTGGACATTTAATTGCAGTGCCAAATTTAGAAGTTTAGTTACTATTGTTATAGTGAGTAGAGACAGAGAAATAATTCAATCCTTTTAAGACCCTACTTATTGAGTGCTCTTCAGTAACCTGTTGAAATTTTGTGGATGATGTCTGTTTCCACTAAGCTTACTAAATTCAGAAACAGTGGCCCTAATATCTATAATATTAAATATTCTCTTCTCTCTTATATCTTTTCCTTTAGGAAAATGAAGGACACTTACACCTTTTCACACTGGCCAGCATCTAAATCATGCCATGATCATTGCCTCATTTCCCTCAGAGCCCTCATCCTTCTCACATTTGTGTCTCTTCCCAGTACCTCTTGGCATGAGAAAATATTCTGGAATTTAGAACTTTGTCACCTCTAAGCCTTGCAAAGATGAGAATCTTCCTCCTGTACCCAATATTCACCATGCAGTAGCCTTTTATCAAACTACCCAAGGCTTCCGCCTTGTTGCCATAACCATGGCACCCCAAGTGTTCTTTGAGCCTTCCACTGTGAGATTCTGACCAGAATCCAATGCCCAGTTTCTGCTCAAAATCTTTTTTTAATTATGTTTAAATAATTTTGTTCTTCCTCTGTCTCTTCACATTTCACCTTGTAACTACTAATCTTTGCCTGTGTATAGATACATCCACTCTTCACCCTGTGGGTTTTAGTTTGTAGTTTCATATTAAAACAAGCACAGCTTAGGAGAAAATGAATGATACTAATTTTAAAATCCAGAAAATGTTATCAAGAATATACACACCAAAACTTAATGGCCAATTAGTGAGCAACACCTGCACCTAATCAAGCATGCTCCAACCAGCACCGGCAGTGACATAAACAGTAACTACCAATGGGGAGATCTGAGCAAGTTTTAATGAGAAGTATAATTGTACTCTTTTTTCTAAGAAGATAACAGGAAGAAAACACTTTTTTTTTGGTCATTTTCCACTTGATCATTGTCACCACCTGCTGCCGTGCAAAGGATGCCCTGAAGAGAAGTCTTGAAGGCTTGTTAGGGTAGCTCAACACTTTACTTTCCACCTGGACTTAGAAGAGAGGGTTAATTTTTTCTCTCTTTTCTGCTTGTTTCATTCCCTATAGCAGCATGAGTTTCAGGATTTTGAATTTGTAATTTGTTATTTGTCTGTGCTTGGTATGTTCCTTCCACCTCCCCATTCCTACCCCAATTTACCTGGATTCTTCCTGATGTGGCCCCTTCCCTTCCCCATTGGGTTGGGGTGTTTCCCTGCCCAGGCCCCGAGCTGGAAAAAGGAGACACAGGCCCAGCTTCTCTCTCTCCACTCTCTCTCCACTGCTCTTCCACATGGCTGCACTGAATAAACATTCTTATTAACCCGAGAGAGCACGTTTCCTTCTTCCAAGCCTGAACCACGCACAGCCTGCTGAGCTGATGGGCCCACACAAACTGTTTCTGTGGTCTGGGGGATCAGCTAGCCGGCAATAGCACCCCACCATGAAAGAAACATCTACAACTCCCCACCCTAAGGCAGCTCTGAAGGCTGTCTATACTGTCAACTGTGGCCCCTAATAATAAGCTATATACATGCAAACCTATTTGAACTTTCACTGTGCAGCAAAGGAGGGCATAAAATGCAAGGCAAAGTAGAGAACAGGTAGTAGAGAGGGCAGGACTGGATTTCTCTGCAGACCAGTTCATGTCCTTGGCTTGACTTGGATCATTAAACTTGTGCCAGAGTCAGGTATCTACCAGGGGAATAGCAGTCATAAACCAAACAGTTTATCCAAAAATTAGAAACTTCCCTTCTACCTTCTTACCCTCAGTCTGAATCAGTAATGTGAATATCAGGGGGCTCTCACATCTCCGGTCAAATTGTTTTGCTGATGATACTTTTCCAGCCTTTTATGTTCTTAAACTCTTAGTCACCTCTTGGAAGAAACATTTTAGAGGCATTAAGTTGGAAGTCCAGGTGTAATTGTATCTGTAGAAGGTATAAAGGGTGACACTGACAAGTATTTAAAAAATACACCAGGGACATACACAAAGGCAGAGCACCTTTAATGTGGAATTTGTTTAGATGCAGGACTGGGGAGGACAAGCCATTTCAAGACTGATTTCAAATATTACAAAAGGGCATGTTTTTCCACTATGAAACACTGATATCTGGAATTCATTTCCATGAGAATGTGTTAAGTATGATAAAAATTCATTTTGTTGAAAAAGCACAAGCCAGAAAGTGTAGTCAAATGGAAACTCTTTCTAGCTCAGAGGATTTTGCTTGTTTGTTTGTTTGGTTTAAAAAAATATTAATTTCGAAATATATTTATTGTATTTAATCATCATATTTAAAGGCAGAAAGTGATAATAAATAAATATTTGTTGGTGCTGGCCATCATTCAAGGGTCTAACTGGCCTCATGAAAATTTATAAATGGAAAAAGCAGGGTGATTTGCACAGGGGTAGCGCATCTGGGCTTCACATCACAGTGCCATGCATAGGTGAAAACTGAAGAGTTCCTCATATTCACTGTATGATCCCATGGTTGCAAATAATAAATAAATAAACAAACTCTTTTCAGGCATTTAAAAATGTTCTGTACCTCAGCCAGCTGCTGCCTCCCTTCAGATGTAGCATGATAACCACTAACAGGATCTCTTCAGGACTGATAGAGTGCAAAGTTAACAACTAATTTAAAGCACTATCATACTTGGTAATCTTAAACCTCTCAGCAAAGCAGCACTTTGATAGCACTTCTTCAACTATATCTCATATTGATGCTGAAAACAGTGGCTGAAATGAGGACAGCCTCATGACAAGACCAGAGTTTATATTTTCTCCTTTTCTCTCAGGGACGTTGTGAAGAATGAGGAAATGATGGATGCAAACAATATTCAGGTAAGCATATTTCATATTTACAGTTCCAGAAAGGCCTCTGAAAGGGAAGGGAATATGTGCTTTACAGGAACTCAATCTTACACAATACAATTTACTTGGAGGAAAAGGATTCAGCTGAAAAAAAGAAATTATAAAATTGTAGAGCAAAACTCATACCTATGTATTAAAACTCTTTACAAATGTGTACAAGACTAGTTTTGTTTACTAATGTGCAGAGGAAACTGAAGTCTGAAATTATTTTAGGACCAAGTATAATTTCAGGTTAAATTTTAGCTCCATGTCTAGGAGTGGCAACGAAAAATGGAAAAGGATTCCTGGGTTTTCTATGGATCAGAGGAGTGATCACATTATCAAGTTACTGGACAAAACTTTACTTTAATCTGTTTTATTCCTTTTCTGTGAGAAAAGACAGACCTAACTCAGTCTCTCAATAGCTGAAGAAGATCCCTAGGTGTACCAGAAACATCCAGCATGCCCCTTTCCTCTCTAGAGGCAGGTAGCATCTATGCTTCACTCTTTCCCCATCGTTTTATGTTATTAAGGAGCAGGCATAACTGCCTGTCCCTCTTGCAACATCAGAAGGCTTTGCTTACAGAGTGTTGCCTAAAATCTGGGTCTGTTGTGTTCTAGATTATGTGCTGAGCATTACACATGCTTCTCTGCTTCCAAGAGGGGTCTGGTGAGCAAAAATTCTTGAGGAGAGGAGGAGGCTGTGCAAGCAGCAGGACTACCTGCCCAGTAACTGAAGTAGAGGCATACAAAAGACAGACTGTCCTGAAACTTCACATGTGGAGCTTCTTGCTGACCCAGGACAAAGTTTTAAGGAGGTTGTTTTTTTGTTCTTTCGTTTTGTTCTGTTTGGGATTTTTGTCAGATCCGTGGATTTGCTCTGAAGCTTTCCAATGAGAGGTGCAATGAACCATGAATACATGTGTATATCTCTATATTGTGATATGTAAATATGTAATATTTATGGGTTTAGATGTAGCTCTTGAGGAGTTCAGTAGCTGTCTGCAAGGTAGGATTACGTATGTGAGTAGTTGTGGTGTTATGGTGGTAAGATTTACTGGTCCGCTTGACTCCACAGCTGAAAGTGAGCCCAAATTTCCTGGTTTCAGATGCTGAAATCTTACTGCAATCCCAGCAGCTAAGGGAAAAAGAAACCTTGGATTGGTAAAGTAAAACCTATTACTTTATACAATACTATGAAAGAGGATAAACCTGTGAATTAATTTTATCAATTAATTCTCTTAAGGACAGGAAAGTCTCAGGAGATTTCTGGTAAGTTTTGTTTTAAATTATGTCTAAAATACTGTAAGAAAATGTCATTTTTCCACACAGCTGTTTTTACACTTATTCTTCAAATCCCAGCTGATGCTGGGGATTGAAGATGAGAGTGAAAATGGGAATATGCGTCAGAAGTGCATTACGGAGCAATAATGAGGTTTTATCATCATGAATTCAAAGAAGCTGAAGTGCTTAGGATGCAGCAGAGCTGTGGAGACAGGACAACATGTGTCTCTGTTCCAGCGACATTAAAGCCAGGATCTCTGAACAAAAACCCATGTGGTGAATTGAACTCTGTATATAAATTATTTTCATTACACCAAAAAAACACTGAAGTCACTACTTTGGCCTTTAAGAAATCTGGGTTTAAAGACTTGTCATTTCATGTTAGATCATGATGGGGGCATCCAAATTACTTAGTTTAAGAACACCAGAAATATTTTCTTAACAGTGAAATTTAATTAATTACATCATTAAATTAGTAGAAAGTTCTCTGGCCTCGTTGAGACACGGAGTTAAATGTCACCCTATGTATAGTGAGCAGCCAAAAGCTAGCAAAGGAATGCCAGTGCCAGATATTTCTGGGGTTGTTTTCAATTACTCAGTGCCTATTTTCTTTATTTCTTTGCTAACTTTTCATGTAGTTTATGAGCTTGCATCTGAGAGCTCTGATTTTACTTTCTCTCATGATGCATCTTCCTGAACCCTTTCTAGTCTTGTTCCAAGGTTATGATAGACTTTGTCTTCTTCCATGGCTTTTCTGGCTTCTCTGTTTTTAACTTGGGTTCTGCCTTGTTCCTAATGCATTTACACTGGCTTTCTCTGTCCATGCCATTGTGTAGTTGCTGGCAATTAAATTTCCCCTTTCTTTCTCTTGTCCTCTCTGGTTTTAGGGAAAAAACAAAAGTCCAGGATTGACAGTTCTGGATTTACCTTTACTTCTACCCTCTCCCTTCTAGTGATTAATTAATGAACATACTTACCCCTATCTTTTTTTTTTTCTCTTGCACTGTAGTATTTGCAGCACTTCCTTGCAGGCATCTAGTTCTAAATAACTTTGATATTTGATGCACATATTTACCTCATCAGGACCTAAGGCACTCAGGATATTTATGTCACTTGAAGATCCTCATCTGGTTGGCAGGCACATGCTGACCATATTAGGACAAAAACTGTGGTATCAGGAGGCTCCCTTTCATCATCAGTGCTGCCAGGACAGAGACAGATGTTCATGACTGACTGCCTCTTGAAAACTGGTCTAATGATGCGACACTTCCTCCAGGACAGAGAAAATGTCTTCTGGGTCTGTGTAATGCATAAGCTTCCCACCCTCCAGTCCCTGTTTTCCTGAATATGTCCTTAACCCTCAGGTTTATGAGACATGAAGGAGAGATGTAATCCCTTCTGCTGGAGAAGGGCCACTGTAAGGAAGGGCATGGAAGATTCAGGAGGTAAGAAAAAAGTAGCCCCCAATGTAACTCCACAATTAAAAGCAGCCTGTGCGTAAGAGAAGCTCTTAATCTGGACCTCTAGCTCTTGTTCCTCAGCTAGCCTCATTTTAAAAGGGAAAAGTGAGCCCTTCTAAATACCTAAAAGTAGCTTTCCTCATAGGAGATTTCTGGGATCAGGATTTTGAGAAGACAGAGAGGGTCTTACAAGGTCTTCAAGTCCCTGTCCTCTGAGCCCAGATACTCAACAGACCAAAATGACTGAAACTTCAACCCTGCCTGTTAGAGCACACACCCAATGTAAACACACAGTCCTAGGGAGCAGGATGAGACTGTGAGCTGACAGGAGGGAGGGATGCACACTGCAACAGCAAGACAATTATGATTAGTGTGGACAATTATGATTATGATTTAGCCGTAGGATCCCCAATAGCCATTAACATGATACCACATTTTCCTGACAAAAAATATTAGAAAGGAAAATTCAGTGGCTGAGCAGCAGCGCTGAAACCCAGGGGTAAATGTTTGCCTTGAACAGGGCTGTAAGCCACACAAGAGAGACTAATTAAATGAGTCTCTGGCCCTTAGTTATGACAGAAGTGAGAGAAAGGGGGGATTGTTTTGGGGTTTTTAATTCCCCAGCTGAGGAAGAGCGATGTAGGGAGAGGCATGGGGAAAAGAGGGGAAGGAAAAAATTATATTCCAGGGCAAAACAGGCTTTCCAAGGTTTCTTTTGTTTGAAAAGCCAGCTAAAGGAAAAGAACGTTTCCCCTCTTCTCTCCCAAAGGTGGAGCTGTTGGAACAGGAGAGGAGAGGCCGTTAGAGCTCACAGGCAGGCACACAAAGTTCTGCATTTTGCAGCAGGACTTTCAGGCTTCTCCAAAAGCACAACCGCTTCCTTTCTGGAAGGAGAAATAAAAATCCGTATTATTATAGCAGCTGCCTTATTGCAAAATTCTACCCAAACACAACGACTGATATTAAGTATCTAACCCCTCTTAATTGTCTATTTCATGGGCTTTAGATTTCTGGATTGCTAAAATAACCATCTGAAGACAAGACTTCGATTCATTTTGTTTTATTAGTATTATTATTTCCTTACAATAATAATAACACTTTACACTTATACAGCACTCTTCATCTGCAGATACAGACAATAAGGACTGGATTGCTGTTATTATCCTATCACACCCCACAGATGAAAGAGAATGGGAAATCCTGTGGAGAAAGATGAGGCTGGGGGAGAAATTTCCTGAAACCCGGAGGCCCAGTAGTGATTCAGAGGGAAGGGTAAGTGACTGAAAGGTGGGCTACTTTGGTGAATTCCTTTGTTGATAAATATTTTCAAAAGATTGCAACATTACAATTTTTACTGAAATGTTAATTAATAATAGAAGTGGTTCAGTAGTGTCATCTGAGCAGTCTTGAAGCCAAGAATTTGGGGGTCTGCTTTTTATTTCTTTGGAAATATATGCTCCAGTTGAAGGAGAGTTGGACAAATGTGAAGGAAGGCAAACAATTTTATTTAGAACACCGGGCTTGATATAAAAAATGCCCTGTTTACTTTTGAAGTCTGTGAAGAAATGAATGATCTGGTGCTACTAAAAATTCACTTGTGAATTTGTGGGGACTGTATGGAAGTTAATGACTTTTGAAACAAAATCTTTTCAATTCCTTTTCTTACACACATTTTGTTGTGAGCAATCCTAGGGAGTGCAGCAAGTTCAGTCCCGTCTCCTTTTGTCTTGCAGCCTAAACAGAGACAAGAAGTTTAAAGAAAAATGAAAGGGGCAGCAGAAAACATGGGGTTAATGTTTCCCTTTGACTGTGTGTTGACATGGGTTCTCTTCCCCAGGCACGTTAAACACCCTCATATAAAAAAGAAGGTGACAGAAAATTATTAAGTATGTTATAATTAATTGTCGTCCCATTATCTCACTTTGTACATGGGGAAATGTGGCCTGGTTTAATGCTCTCTAACGCCAGATTTCTATAATGTGGATGGACATCTGAGCTCTTCACTTCTGGCTTTTTGTAATATAAGGATTAAAACATCAGACTCTTTTAGCTGTTTTATTTGCAGTGTTAGCCAAGAAGTTCCCGTTCTTCTCCCCTGACAAGTGGGGAAAACAAGATGAACCAGATGAACCCCAAAAGTGTGTCACACTTTTGGGTTGTGAGACACAGAGCAACCACGGCTGCAAACTCTGTCACATGAGGCACAAACAGCTGTGAGTGCCACCACTTTCAGGCTGTCCTTCACAAAGTGACAAGGTGAAAGCCAAAGTCAGTTTGTGCAGACAAGAACAGTCAACAAAAAACTCCTCTCTGGAGGACACAATCGTCATTGTGGAGGGCATAATATATGCACCTTCTCAGCTCCAAGGAGATGGAGCAGCATCACACAGCTCATGATGATGATCACACAGATCCATGGTGAAGGCAGGGAGGGAAGACAGGACTTGACTCCCAAGCCTCTCATCTCACCCTCAGTCACATTCCCCTTCTTCAGGGTCTTGACTTAGTAGCTCCATGTGCTCTCTGCTGCCCCTGATACAAAGGGAGCAAAACTTACAGCAGAGATGGAGTCACATAATGCAAATCACTCTCCTTATTTTTAAAAATAAATACAAAAGGAAAAGCATGCTCATTTGACCTGGCACATGGCTCTTGCTTTTGGTGCTGCTGTTATTCCCATCTTAGACTTTTCCACTTTCTCTCTTGCCAGCAGGAAAGAAGTAACACAGAGATGTTTTATGCCACTGAGACAAAGAGGTATTGATCCTTTTTGCCTCTGGAAAAGGTTTCTAATAATTTCCAGATATATTGTAGATTGTGGTGCTGCTATCTTTAATTAAAACATGACACAGAATAGAAAGCAATTATTTGGGGTATTTTTTCTTCTCTATTTTTTTTTAAGAGTATGCTCATTTTTTTTGTTTTAATGGGCTGTGGTACCAGACCAAATGACTTGCAAGTTGAGCACACAGAAAGTGGAAATTGAGAGGAAGAATACATGCTCTTGTGTTTCTTATTCCTGACATTTAATTATGGTGTCTTGTCCTTTATATTCAAAGAATTTCAAATCTGTGGCTGGCAAATCCCCTTGGCCAAGGAACCTGCAGAGAAAAAAAGTCCTCTGTCCAAAGGAAATCTGTGCTTGGATAACAAAACATTCCTCTGTCAGCACTGGCCCTTTGCAATGATGGCAGCAACACTTCCGTGCACAGACCTTGGCCCTGTGGATTTGGGAGATAGCTGTTGGCACAATAAAAAGGATAAAATTAACTTAGAGTGACCCTCTTTCTACACAAACTTCTTCAGGCAGGAGGAGAAGTGAAGAACTGGCTTCCCTGTTGGCTGCACTCAGATCAGAGCTTCATTCCAGTCAAAATGGTGGGTAGGATACTCAGGTTATGTAATACTGGTTCTAATATATTATAATTATTGGTAATAGCTACATGCTGGGGAAATTTGTCCATGGACATTAGCTTCTTCATTGTTTTATTTTCTCACAGTTGTGGTAATTATTAGTTCATCAGTGAATTGCTAAGGCTTTACGAAGTCCACCATGGAGAAATAGTTAAAACAAAGGTCTGTTAACACCTTTGATTAAATTAACTTTTCTAGAAACTGACACAGATATTATGATGGGTTTTCATACACTGTATTCAATTGGTTTAAGGATTTTAACCTGGAAAAAGACACAACATGGGCTCAAGGAACATTAAGGTACATGTAGAGTTTATTATTGTTCCCTGTTTACAGAATAAACATTTCCTGTTAAATGCATCAGGCCTGAGATTTCACTATGTCTGGAACATCAGTTACACTCCTTTCCCTAACTCCAGGCTCACAGGCATTTAAATTTATGATTAATCTTTTCAAGAACACATAGAAATTGAATCAAAGAAGCACTTTGCAAAACAAGCCTGTACAAAACACACGGTTCTCTCATTAGCAGTACAAATGAAATGCACTGAGTGTTTAGGAGGGAGCAGATATCCCTGTGCTGTCCTGCTTCTTTAGGAGTCCATGGGGACCCTGTGAGTAGTCATAACCTGCCACAGATTTCACAAGACCCACAGGGACTCCTTCCCCCTGACATCCACACAAGTTTGGTGTCAACCTAGTGGGAGAGGGAGAGACCCTGCTGGCTTTTGGTGTGGAGCACTTACCCCTCTTTCACAGGGCATCTTTGTTCCCTGCCAAATGACCTTCTACAAGGCTGTAAATGTAGACAGAGGATTCAGGGCTTTTTTGGTTGAAGCTCCCCTGTTAGCATAAAGATGAAGGAATTTATTGCCACAGACTCTCTCATTGTGGCAGCTACAGAAATGTTGTGCAGAAATCAAAATGGAGATAAATAGTCTCCAAACTACTTTTGTCCTAGACTGTCCCAAAGAATAAATGTAAAGCAGTTAAGTAATTTTGCCGATACTGCTGGGGAGCTGGTGACTTTGAAAACTGATGTTTGAGTGTGGGAGTTGCTATTTATTAGCCTAAGATCACTTCATTATAGCAAGTTGGTTTTCATGTTTTCAAAACAGCAGCTCTTGTGGGACCTGAACAGGATTTTCTTTTTTATTATGGTGGTGATAAGAAAAAAAAAATTGTTAGTTCCTATATTTACTTATACATATGATATCTATTTGAATATTCTTCTGGAAATATCACTGTATGTATTTCCTTCTTGCATAAACATGTCTTTTCTATCGTGCCCTATTACACTGTGTATTTTATTCAATAATAAAATTAAATACAGCAAGGGGTTTTGAGTGATGTCTTTCTCTAGCCTGTGAAAGGGATGCTGATTTCATATGCCATAAAGGTTAGCTAAGTGATGAGGAAGCTTTCATATGCTTCTGGTTCAGATAAATATTGATAAACATACAAAAGATATTTATTCAGCATTTGCCTGAGCTAATAGAATCTTTTGAGTCTGAAATTTTATTCTGAAAATGTCTCAGGAGCAGAACAGTTTCTTGAGAATTCCACTATTACTTCCTGTTTCATCAAATCAAGAGGAAATCAGGAACACAAGGTAATAAAGAGTAATAAAGGTAACAAAGAATGGAATTTTTGTGATTCTCTATGAATGATCAATTTGGGTCAATGTCAAGTCTTGCATACATGTTAAAGTGGAAAAAGCTCTTATTTTACTTGAATTCATTCACCACTTGTGTCAAATGAAACAGTGACAGACAGACAAATAAATCCTACCACTATCCCAAAGAAGTGGCAGCAATATATAAGCAAATAAATAAAACATTTGCAAAATGACCAAACAAAAAAACCCCCAAAAATCATAAAAACAAAAATCTTAGAAACAAAAAACCAAACCAAACAAATAAACCAAACACACCAAACAAAACACAAAAACAAAAACCCAAATCAGACCAACCAAACCAAGAAAAAAAAAAATCAAAAAACCAGACCAACAAAAAATCCATAACAACAACAAAAAACAACAACAACAACAAAAAAATCCCACAAAACACCAAAACAAAACAAACCCCAAATAAGCAAACAGAAAAAAACCCACCCAAAAACCATAAAAGAAAACCAAGCTGAAGGAATTTCTTGAGCTGTGGCAAGGCTGAAAGGAGAGCAAAGTTGAATGATAACAATGGATTTTAAACTAATATGTCAGGGGATGAGCTACAAGAATGGGAGCAAACCAAGCCATTAAACTCCTGTGAAAGAGAAAGGTATTGCAGACAGTAATGACTCATTTGTGTGTGCTAGAAGGGATTTCAAGAATGTCCCCTGTACCCCATGTGCCACAGAAGAGTAGACCTGAACATGTAGTCTGAAGGAAAAAAAAAAAATCAGCAAAACCAAAGATGACAAAAAATGTGGGAACATAGGTATGGCTGAACCTGTGTATTACAGATACCAAATCCTACCTGATGATGTTAATTTGGAAATCACTAGTGTGACAAACCCCGTGAGCTTCTGTGGGCCTGTGGATCTATCCCAGGTGGCCTTCTGAGGACACTTTCATCTTTCTGCTGCTGGTAACAGAAAACCCACTGACTCCTCCCTAATGGGGAAGAGTTTTGCTTTGAATCTTAATACTTTAGGGAAGGACGGGAATACCAGATCTTATACAATTATCAATTGAGCCAAAACTCCTGTTTCTTGTCATTACACTCAGAAAAAACAAATAAAAAAAACCCCAAACAATCTCAATGTTAAGTAGATATGAAATATAATATAAAGAATACTTTCTTTCTAGTCTATTCAGTAACAAGTAGCCTATATTACTAAAGCCCTCATCTGCCATAACCTAGTAGTCTTTCAAAATGCAAATGGAAATGAAGCAAATTTACTAGAAGAAAGTAATTCTCTCTACATTTTCAAAATCTGGTTTACAAATCCTCCAGAGTAATAAATCTCCTGTACATTTGCATGTGGGTACTGGTTGGGATGCTCAGCACTTTCCTGTAAGATCATATTTGGCTTGAATGATGGTGGCAACTTCTGGAGTCATTGTCTTGTCCAGTGTGATTTGAAGTGAATGTTCTGAGAGTAAAGGGATTTTGGAAGATTTAGGGGTGAAACAGCAATACCCATGAAGAAGATGAAAAGAGAGAAAGGAGGAAAAAAAAAAAAGTAATCTGGTCATTATATGCTCTGAAACTTCTCACTTTAAAATAATTGTTAAGGAACCTCTCAAGTGGGTAGCCAGGAGCCTAATGACTCCTTAAAAAATCATAAAAAGGCTCTGAAAAGAAAATAATTAATTACCTGTAAAAGGAATTTATAACGTATGTTACTGATGCTGCATCATATGTGAATGTAATTCATGGGTACAAGATAAAATGGAGGAGTTTGGTAAAAGCTAAAGATGCTTTTTCATGTTGTATATAGAAACAGCCCTAATTGTGAAATTTTAGTGAGTTGATTGCTTGAATTGAATCTACATTTCTTTAAAAGAAATCCAAGTACTGATATTATATACCAGACAATAATGTGGGGAAGAAAGCTAAACTCATTACTTGTTATTAAGGATTCTTATATTAAATATACATATATATATATATATATATATATATATATATATGTGCATATGTATTTGTTTTAATGACTATCTGGTATTTTTCTCCTTGTGATTCTGAGATTATGAATGCAAAACATGTAACAGTGCATGTGTTTACACAGACACACACACAGAAAAGGCAAAGGATAGCTTCTGCCTGGGATATGGCATTCCATGTTGGTAGCTGAGATATTCACTACGCTAAAAGCTGTTGAAAGAATTGCCTCAAAGAGATACTCTCTGTTCCTAACACGTCTGCAGGTTAAGTGCCCTCTAAATCCTCTAAGAAGATGCAGATGTGCCTCTGAGGAAATCCACAAGTCAGTGCAGAGTTTTAAAAGGTCATTTCACCTGCTTTAATCTCTCCTTGTAACTATTTTAGCTGCTTTAGATATTCCACATTGGAAAGAAGCACATATGAGGCTGAGGGACCATTTGCTTAATGAAAACAAAATATTTTTTACTGACTCTGACAATCCATTTTGTACAAAATAAAAAGTTTCCCAAAACTCCTTGGCCCAGACTAGGTCTGAGTTCTGTGTTGTCTTACCTGAATCTTCCTTCATAAGCATTTTCAAGAGTACTTGCCTGGTATTTATGATAAAATGTATGTAAGCATGTAGGGTAAGTTTAGGATGAGGATATTCGTCAGTAGTATTGTCATGATTATTAACATAAAATCAATAGATGATATTGAAGGGTGGAGAAAGGAAGGGGAAAAAAACCCCAGAAAATAAACGAATCTTGGTCAGAGAAGAGAAGGGTTAAACATACTGTACTCAAAAAACCCACATTTTAGTTCCAAATACTGAAGCAAAATGCACCATGAAGTGGGAAACCTTCATTGTGTTTAAGGAGCTGCAGCATTTTGCTGATGGGCAAGATCATATGTAAGCATGAGCTTTTGACTTCTTTATATGTATGTCTTTCTGGAGGTGAAATGGTTAAGCCAGTGGAGCCAAAAAGAATAGATAAGGTCAAAGTGCTGGGGAGAGGAAATAAAGCATTCCCTATTGCTGATGATAAGCTGTACAGAAAATTCTTTCCTAGACTATTTATCTTGCACCTCAAACCTTCAAAAAATACTTTTAGCTATAAAGAGCTTTAAGTCAACGGACAAGGCTTAACTTGGTCCATAAGTCTAAAGGGTAATTCACCACCTCCCCACTGATCAGGAAGCACAAATGTCACCACCTGGTTTAATAGTGACCTGTGTTTTTTGCTGCCAAGATCTGCTGAGTGGAGACAGAAGAATCAAGCTTGCTCCTCTTACAATAGATGAATTCAGGAGTTGATATAATTATTCTTATATATGAGCTCAGTTTTCTATGGTTGATAATACAGTTGTCCTCCAGTATTCACCAAAATTGATCAACAAGGATCAGAAGACCTTTATTTTCAGAGGGTATTATTTGACTTTGGAGATCTGCCTGAATATTATCTGCTTCTAATTAATCTCTGAGGGTTCAAAATTACTGATAGACTGTAAATGAAACAACAGTCCATTGACTAAAAGACATAATTATGGGAAAGTGTCCATCACACTAATTGAACCACAGACATTATTGATGAAACTGAGACTTTTCCTGGTTGGGACATTGTGGACTTTGGCCCTAAGGAGCACCCCTGTTGTCTGCCCCACACCTGTGCATTGTGCAGGAGAGTGGTGTGACCACACAGGAGCAAGCAGAGCAGGCACGGCAGATCAGGAAGTCACACCACGTAGGAAAACACCATGTAGACTTCTCGGACCAACCACACTGAAAAGGGAGAAGATTTCTATCTATTTTAATATCTCTGGAACAAAGCTAGTGAAGCACCTACAGCGTATAGCAGATGCACAAATTTACCTTGGGTGATTAATGTATTTTGAGCAGAGAACTGTCATCTCAGGTTCTATATATTTTTATCTGCTTTAGTGCTGCACACCTGTGGTTTGTTGATAAAGCATTTACTTTTCAATGGAGACATCTGCCAGGTTTAGTGCTTTTGCCCCTTAATTACCACTGACCACTTCATACATGTGTGCACACATGTACATATCTTGATATTCTCAGGTGAAATTACAAAAATTAACAAACTATGACAAGAAAACATAATAATAACATACAGGGTGAGACAAATGCACCATTTGTGCACAGAGTGAGGTCTTTAAACTTGTGTATCTATGAGAAACCCAGAGGACTGTAACAGAGGACCCACAGCTTTACAATATCATCATATACCTTTCTTTAGTCACAGCTTGGACTCAGGTACACATTAAGCTTCAGAAAACAACTCTTAATAATAATCTATCATATCAGTACAGGAGCACAACTGCTCCTGTTGGTAAGCACAAAAAAACATATAACAACATAACCAAAAAACAGGTGTAGGACCAAAACACTAAGTTGTAATAATACAAAAATTTCAAGTATCAATCTGTCTTTTTATCACCCAGATAGTGATATGCTTTTAAAGCCAGAAATTGTCCCATCTAACTTAAGAAATCAATTTTTACTTTAAGTATGAAACTTTCATTGATTTTCACTTCGGAGGAGTACATATTTCTGGTATAACTATTACCACTGCATTGCAATTAAAAAGATAAAATAGCACCTTTTTGTGAAGGTATTAAAATTGAAGAGCTGGACATTTAAGCTTGAAATTTAGTTTGCACTGGCTAGAAAACAACATTGCTCACTGACAAATGACTATGCAGTTCTTGTGAGTTTATCTCCATGGAACAATAATTCTGCTATAGATCATAGTCATAAGGTCCAAAATATTGGCCACTGCATTTATGCGACATGATGTTTCATGACCTATCAAACCAGGTCACTGTCATAACCAGCCATAGATAAAAACACATGTCTGCAATTTCTGGAAATTATTTCAATAGAAAATTTATCTACCTTAAAGCTTGCTTGTAAAATACTCATATCGCAGTTGATGTTTATTAAAAATATAAGTATGACTGTATATTTCCTGTATATTTACATACCTGAATGTTGTCATCACAGAATGGGAGACATACAAGCTTATTTTCATCATTACATGATTATTATATGGATTCTTTCTCTTTTTCAGAATGGCTTGAGTTAACCCACATTACAATCTTAAATCACTAGCTGAGGTCTCAGTTGCCATGTCTGTATTTTTTAAGGTGCATATGAGGATAGATAGCAACAGATAAGAGAAAAAATTAGAAAAAAATTCAGCTTGAAACAAATTAAAATTTACCAGGGAAAATTCACTCACCTCTCTTAGAAAACTTAGCTCTTTTATGTGTGTATGTGAGTGCATGTTCATTCTCCAGTTTCCATCAAACTACATTTTCCTGCCTAGGTTGTTGGAAAGGCAAGAGATGGCAGTATTGATACATCTATGAAAGGCAGCAGTTCACTGAGTAAGCTAGAATATTAGGATTCTTCTTTTTCACATTTAATTTTTATAGTTTCTTTTTTGTGTTCTTTTCCCCCACTTTCAATACATGTTTTTTTTAAAAAAAGACAACCAACCCAAAAAATCACAAATCGAAATCACCCCAATACTCTCCTCACCACTCCCTCCTGAAAAATTCTCTCCTTCAGGTCCTGCTAAACCAAGGGAAATATACAGAGAGGACAATCTGGAAGATTTTCTATTGTAAAATAAAGAATCAAAACTGAACAAAAGCACAGGGAGAGGGAAAAAGGGGTGGGAGGAAGCAAGCATGATAAATTACTGATTACTAAATGGAATTGTTTCAATCAGGAGCTTAAAAAAACCCCAAAAAGGCAAAGACAGGAAAAAATAAACTTGCTTCTTCATTTGATTCTAGGATTTTGCAAGGAGATCAAAGAGATTTTTGACCTGTGTCTCTTTGAGTCTGATGCCAGAAAAGAACATGTTCTCATTAATAGTCATTTTCTCATCAAAACAGAGCTTTTAGGCAGACAATGTGCAAAGCTTTAATAAAGCTGATTGTTGACAAAATTTTCAATAAGTTTCAGTGCAATGAGTGGCACAGAGAGAGGAAAATTATGTGGGTGACTGATAACTGTTGTATATTCTGCAGGAAAAATCAAATCTTTTCTAAAAACCAAACCCCACCAGTGAATCTTGTGTGAATCACAACTGTTTGAGCTTACAAGAAGAGAACCTCACTGGTTTTGGATGGTTTTTGGAGCAAAAGTAAAAGCAGTCAATTTTTTGTTCTGTTTCTTTGAACTTCAGTAAAACTTCTTAAAATTGGAAATCTAGAGAGAATAAAGTTTCCTCTTGAGATTTCCTGTTCATCCAGGTTTCAGATGAGTTAGTAATACAGGCAGCTGGGGACAATCTCCCATGGTATATTACTGCATAATTAGTTACAATATGGGGATTTTATGCCTCCCACTTCAGACTCCAGAGACCAGATACTGGGTAGAATGGGCCATTTGTTTGTTCTGGTATACTGGTCCTTGTTGCCAGAGAGTCAGTCTCACTCTGCTTCGACAGAATTTTCTGGTCTTAAATAATAACAAAGTGATCTGCAATTATAAAGAAAATATACAAGAACATTTTCACAATTAGAGTAATATAGGATGTAATGCTTTTGGGTTTGAAGTTGGATTGAAGACTTGGTCTGGGTCTTAGCTCCAGTGTCATCCTTATTGCAGCAGTAAATCCAGATGAGAAGATTCCTACTCCTGCCTTCCCCCAGAAATATATTCCTTCATTCTGCTGACTAACCTGTGCTTGGGTGTTTTCTTACTCTCTAATCTGGTGTTGTGATGAGGTCTGGTTTAAGAAAATGTATGAATCTCCCCTCAAAGCTAAGCTTTTGTTGTTCTTGTTTTTAAAACCAGCATATTTTACACAAGTGGTTTAAAGACATATAATGAAGTGACTTCTGAAAGCATAGAAATGTGCTGAAATGGAGACATGAGCAGAAACATAATGAATCCTCATTTATACTTTGGTACTGAAGATTTTAGGTTTTTGTTGTTTTTTTCCTTTGTTTTTATTTATTTGGTTTTGGGTTTTGTTGTTTTTTTTTTTAAATTCTTTGATACAGAGAAACTACTTTATGTGTTGTTTAAGTCCCATCAAATTTAAATAATGCTTGAGGACTGGAGGAATTGCTAAGGAGAAGATCCAAAATGGACACAGCACAGCACAGCATAATGTCTACACTACAAGATTTACAGAACTGTAAGTGCAACCTATTTCATGAAAAAAAAAAAAATTAAAGCATTTCTGCATGATACAGTTGCTCTTATGTGAGTTGGAAGCAATCCCTGTCTAAGGTTAAGGAAACAATAGAAGCATTTTCAGTTTCTGAACAATTTTTCCTGGCAGAAAAACATCTTTGATGCATCTACTCTCTCTGCAGTGCACTTGCAAGGCCTTCCTATATACACATAGATATGTACATGCATTTATTGATATAAAAATCACAGAAATAATCACCACAAATCACAGAAATCCCAGGATATTCTGAGCTGAAAGGGACACAAAAGGGCCACTGAGTTCACCTCTTAAGTGAATGGCATGTGCAGGAATCAAACACCCTTGGCATTATTACCACTGTGCTCCAGCCAACTGAGCTAATATATATCCATATTCAGATTTGTGAGGCAATATACAGATTGTGGGCTTATACTATGGGTTTACAGCTTTACTGTACACCAGACCAATGAAAAGGAAAATTATCGTTGAAAGCCATATCTTTTTAAATTCTCTCTCTCTCTTTTGCTTCACAGTTTTTCCTACTGTCACTTCTCGACCTTTTGTGCAAAGGCAGAAGCAAATAACCAATCATGAAAAAGAACAGGAAAGCTTGTCTATTAACTTGCTGTGTCACAGGAAGAAATGTAACATCAGATTACACCCTTAGGAAGAATCACTGGTACAGTATTCCCACAACACTCAGCAGTATTCACATACGCCTTTCTCGTACTCCACTTATTACATTACGCCGTAATTTGCCATATTTCTGTTCATTGGCATCTTAGGTCTGCATGTATCATGTCTCTGCTACTCCTTTTTCAGTTCTCTGCCTTCCATTTTTCTCCTCCTGTCTCCCACCCCAGTAATCTACAGGGTCTCATTTGCCTGTACTCTGCTTTAAGAGTACAGGTAATCATTCCCTGGAGGAGGCACTTGTCTACATCAACAGCTGCTCTAGGTTAGGGTATGGAAACAGTGAAATTTAAAATTTCTGCTGCACACGGCACATAACCACAGAACCCTTTCACCTGGGTAGAGAAGCTGTTTAGTTGTAGTTTAGGTAGTAGGAGTACATTTGTCAGCCTACAGACTGGGCTGCCTGACTAGTTTCGATGGAAGCACACTGAAGAAAACAACTGCAATATCTAACTCCAAAGCTTGTTTTCTTTGTCTGCAAGCAGTAAGTGTTATGACACAGCAGAGCATTCAGTAATGAACTGAGGAAAAACGTTGTTATCATTCCCGGCCCTTAAGGAAATTTCTAGGACAAGGAAATACTTGTCTATGGATTTGAAGAGAGAGAGTGTGACACGTTTAAGCTAAGTGCCATTTCTTCAGACTGTTTTTTGTCAGCGATTGAGGGACAGAGACATTCGAGTTTGGATCAGAAGCCAATTTTATTGAGCATACAAGGTGTTTATATAGGATTTTACCTGTATGGCACTTATATAGGGTTCTATTTTTGGTAACCAATTTCCCATTGGTTACACATTCTTCATGACATCACATCATCTGGTAACATTATCTTATCACAAAGTTTCACAACGTGTTTCCTGGTCACTTCTTGCCCAGGGAGTATTTATCTGTGTTTGCCTGTCCCACGGTTTCTGTTCGATCAGGCCTAAGATATCAGGCTCCTTTGTCACTTCCATTGTACTCTCTATTTTATTCCCCATAGTTGTTCAGGGTATTTTCAGCATTCTCATTTCAGTACCAACAAAAACACTCGGCTGACAAGAATTTGAAGGACAGTAAGAAATTTGGCCTGTGCCAGTTTCCTAATTTAGAAACTATTGCAAGTATAATAGGTTTATTGTAATAATTCCTAGAGTTCAACATTTTTCTACACCATCAGAAACTCCTGACTTCATCACATTCTAATGTCATCAACTAGTATGAGTGACATCAGTAAATAGCAGCCAGGAAAGATGTTGAATAACATACAAAGACAGTTCTTGAGATCAAATTAATGACTGAAGCAATCAACTAAATCTTGTGCAGCTATGGAAAGGACCAGTGGAAAGTTTTGTGACTGCTGACAAATACTTAGTACCAATGAGTTTTGTGGGAAATAGTAAAGGTAAGAAGACTTTTAGAAGCCCTGAAAGCAGGCCTCAGAAAGAGAAAGAGCAGAGAACTTTGAGGTGGCTGCAGATGCAAAGTCTGAAAGAAGAAAAGGTATAATGATACAACACGCATGACACAATAGTTTGAGTTTTTAGGCTTGGCTAAGATAGACCTCAAGACTGCAGAAAAATATGCTCAGCAAGATAGTAGAAGGTTTTAAGCTTAATAATGGAGTATTGTGTATTGTTAATAGAAAGCATACAAGCAAGCATTGTTTGAAGCAGGTATGTGTGTGCTTTTACTGATTGGCTAAAACAATTGTCTGTAAGCTTTAGCAATGTGCGGTTGGCTGGAAAACTTTTAAAATGCCCTGTAACAAAGAGGTCTTTGGCTGCTGCTGGCAAGACGTGAGCTGTTGCCATCTTTCAATTGTCTCAACCTGTACTGAGGCTGATGTTGCAATAAAATTCGAGGAACATAGCCCAGCAGTCCCGTCCCATTTGTGAAAACCTCCAGCACAGACTTCTTTCTTCTTTTTTCCCCTCAGTGCAGAGCAGCAGAATTCTCTCTTCACAAACTTAATGCACCAAGATCCATCAAGAGATGAGTTTTCTGTAAGAATGATGCATCTCAGCTCACTGAGTGGTGATTGAGTATAAGGATGCTAGGATTTAAGAAATGCTATGAGCAGTTTCAAATACAGGGCCTGGATGAAGCTTGTGGAAATTAATTTTATGCATCATTGTATGTATCACCAGAAAATCGCTCTTGTACCTTCCCCATGTTATTGCAGCACGTCTGCAACCATGTTGTCACTAGATGAAAATCCATATATTTTGACTTCATAAAGCAGAGACATGGGCACAAATAAATGGAAATAAATATTAGTTTAGGTTTTTTTGTTTGTTTGTTTCTTACAAGTGGGTGCCGAGTTTCATTTTCAATTAACAGTGATTGTTGTGACTCTTCATTAGAGTTTCCACTAACATTTCAAAGCAAGACTACATTTCTTCATCCTTAGCAGTAGTTTTTAGAAAGTAGAGATGTAATACCTAGATAATCAAATGTCACCAGAAGTTGCTAGATTCAGTAGTAGAAAAACTGCATGTGAAGTCTAATGATAGATGGATGCTTATTGAAGTGTATACTGATGTATTAATTGAAAAAATACGCCTTCAAAATGGGGTATTTAGCTTGCAGTGCCTCCACCTGTAGTCAGGGGTACAGAGCTGAGTGCACTTTTTTCAAACAGAAGCTAGATTAGAAGAATTAATGCTATGCTCGTTCATTTCAGAGCTCACATAATAGAAGCAAGTAGCTGGCTTATATCTGTTGTGATTTAGGAACAGAAGACACTGAAGAGATTGCACATATATTAATTTACAAGGTGAAATAGGGAGATGCAGAATCCTCTCTAACATTTCTGATATAGAAGTGATATCAGTCCAACAGCTCAGGCATATATTTTATAAGAGGAATGAATAGATGAGTGTTCTTATAATATTCAAAAGGCTTCATATAGCACTTTTTATGCATGGAGTTAAAGTGTTTTAAAGTAAAAATATAGGCCATCATCTCAATATTATGGCTGGGCACACTGAGGCTCAGGGATTGAGGATGTGTATGAAAAATGATTTAGCCAGGACTGTACAGGAGAGCCTTGTTTGAGTCAAAGCTGGGACTCAGCTATCCTATCTGATTTTTATCAGATTTATATTCAGTCACCCACATGCAGGGAAAGAACTAAGTCCTTTTCTTGTTTGTTTCTACTTTTCATTTGTGTCACAGTTTCTGCGATTTATTCCATAATAGATCAATTTATTTTGCAATACATTCTTTTTATTTTTGTCTTAAAATGGTGACTTCTTTTTGCAAAGGTAGCATAAAACCACATAGATATTGTTTTGTCCATCCATCTGTCTAAGCCTCAGGGCCTGATTATCATTTTCACTGAGACTACTTTATACTGCTCTAACCATGTCAATGAACCTTACAGTCATGGCCATAAATGTAATTTACACCTACTTGAGTACTCCTATGCTTGCCAGAAAGATGTATCTTAGGAAGAAAGGGCTCTAGTAAACTTTGAAATCTAAATGTTGATCTCTTTTGTAGAAGCATTTCTGCTATATTCAAGTGCACAGTCCAGAATATAAAGGCAACCTGCTCTATTTTTGATAATCCTGACAGGAATACTATATAGACTCCTCTACTCCTAATCTAAAAAGTTATTATGGTCCTTTGTGTTGTTTTTTAAGGCAACACAAAGGACCATAATAACCTTCACTTCAACAAGTGAAGATCTGTGGAGAAAGAATAAAAATGGATGTCTGGAATGCCTGGAAAACACTTCACCCACATTGACATTTGTGACTGGGATAATAAAAGTACAAATATATCCAAACCATTAAAATCAGCTCAAAAAAAAGATGCCATGACAAGCTCTAATCAGCAAATGGATGTGGACTTATAAGTCCACATCTACCTCTACTCTGAGGGTGGTGAGGTACTGGCACAGAGAAATTGTGGACATTCCATCTTTGAAAATGTTTGAGTCCATGCTGGATGGAATTGTGAACATCCTGGTCTAGCGGAAGATGTCCCTGCCCATAACAAGGGATGGAACACAACGATGTTTTAGGTGTCTCCCAGCCCAGGCCATTCTATGATTCTATGATTCTATGATTCTATGATTCTATGATTCTGTGAGTCTACGATTCTATGATTCTGTGATTCTATAATTCTATGATTCTATGATTCTGTGATCATGTTACTTGGTTCCAAAGGGAAGCCTCTCATGGAGCACACAAGAAGTATCTCTTGCACCCATCACTCTGAGAAGGCTGTTAGATCAAGACAGATTGTTGATCTAAGGCACATCATGGAGGCTGCTTTCACTTATCCCCTGGAGTCCTTCAGTTTCCTTATTAGGCACTGTGTGACCAACTTGGCTTTATTTCTATTTGTTGGCAGAATCTACTATCAGAATCAATAACAGTGGCACTCATCAATTACATGATTGGTCCCTTCAAACTGAAAACCAAAAATGTAAAAAAATATTTTGTAAAAAAAAGTTAGACTTTTCTAGACTGCACATACAAAGAAGAAAGAAAGCTGCAGAGAAATATTGTACCACCAGGTTGTAGCAGATGTGTTTGTATCATGTAGCAACATATCTCTAGATGTGGTTGATGAAAACAGGTGCAGAATATTCTTTCCTAGTTTCAAGATATTTCACTGATTTTCTCTTCATGTCCATAGACCTTTTAATTCATCTTGATATTTATGGTCTCTTTTGGCTTAGTGATACCCAATGCCAATAAGTACCATAATCCCTTATGAATAATGTTTTCATGTTGATTAGTTAATAATGAGCTGGATTTCAGATTCAATGAATATCTACTTCATCTTCTAGGCAGTCTATTATCTCTGCCAGACAGAATGAGAGATATTTTTGCTTTGTCTTTTTCTACATATCCTTTTACATATTCTTTTACATATCCTATGATTCTTTCAAATCAAAAAGACAGAAACAAACAGGCCACTGAAATGTTGATCTATCCCTTTTTTTAATTTTCTGATATTGCTGGGTAGCCTGTCTCAGGAAAATTCTCTCCATTTTTTTCAAAGGTGGTGAGACATAGGACCAATAACTCTGAAGCTGCTCAGGTACTTCATGATATCATTGCCTTGGGAATTCCCATGTGAAGCAGACAGATTAAAAATTTTGATTTTAAAGCTGACAACTTAAGGATCTCCGTCAAAGATCCCAGACCCAGATCTGACATTCAAATAATTTTACTCTGGGCTGAAGCTAGGATTCCTCCTTGCTATCAAACTTTCCTACAGAAAGTGATTTATCATTTTCTTAGATACATCAACAGAAACACAAAGATTTTGGGAAGGAACTTGAATTATTGTTCCCAAACACCAAGCCCTCAATTTAACCCATTGAGTTTAGGTAAGCATATTTAATAGGCATCCAAGTTAGATGCAGGTCTCATTTCCTCACCTTCTCATTTTAGTTTCACAAAGCAGAAACAAACAGAAATCTGGGAGTCTACTCTTTGTATCCTCTATAATATGCCTATAACTTTATTTTCTGCTCTGTTGATTTTAGCTGGTCCAGCTTAAAGACCTCCTCAGAAATGTTAGTCATGGATGAGAATTCCTTGTCTGCCACCCACAAAGGGATATCATTAGTTCTCCATAGAAATCTTCCCAATGGGGACAGTGTTGCAATGCAAACTGCAGCCAGGACTCTTGAAGTCAAGCCTGCATTCCCAGGTTTTTCATTATCAGTGTTATATATTGTGTGACCCTGCGCAAGGCACTTAATTTTTCCGTCTGAACCTGTAAAATGTGGTAATAATGTTTCCGTCCTCACATCTTTCCTCTCTCTCATCTGTTTGAAACCTCAGTCATGTCATGGTCTGTTTGTTGGAAATGACCTACTGTAAGTTAATTGCAAGATCATAGCTATGGATTGTAAAATCCTGGTGGGAAGGACTTGTAATCTTTTTTTAATAGCATCTACCAGACTGGGGCCCTGATCTTGGCTGAGGCCTCTAGACCCCAACCTGGGCTTAAGGTAGTAAAAATCATAATATTACACCTAGTATTCATGTCATGGGAGCAGATAATTTGCCTTAATTTTTACTTCTCCTAGCCAAGCTTCTGTCAGATCACAGTGAAATTTTCAGTCAAGGGTTTTTTGTATGGTGGTTGGTTGGTGTGTTTGTTTGTTTTAAATTAATTTTGTGTTCTACAAGAGAGAGCAGACTATGTTTTAATTATAATTTATGTCACCTGTGTGTGTATATATATGTAATTATTTATTAGTTATTTTTATTGTGGGTTATTATTACCTATTTGGTAAGGTGCAGAAAACAAGAATTAAAACGAAGGCTGGCTTTGAACATTATATTTTCCTAATTTTTCTCTCTCTCCCTGGTCTCTTTCATTTACTTCCCTCCAAAGCCATTTCTTGTGCCAAGAAATCTCTCTTGCATCAGCAAAACTATCCAACATTTTGCAGCAAATTTCCTATCTAATAATTTTTAGCAACTATGGTTGTGAATAAGTGAAGAAAAACTTCATTCTTGCTGTAGAATTCTGTTTCATTCCAATATAAAAGAGAGAGAGAAGGCAATGAAGAAGGGAGGGAGAGAAATAACCTTAAATTATAAGCCTTCCATGCATGTAAGCCCAGTACTTAGTACACAGCCTCGTCACCTTGACATTTATTCAGCTTGCTGGAGAGTCGTGTGCCCTCAGTCAAAGCTAATTAACACTTAATTGACTTCATGAGAATTTTGTTCAGCAGTTCTGATTTGCCACTCATTGTGAAACATGTAGCTGTAACTTTTGAGAGCTCAGCAGTTGTGGGAGGTTTGGCAGGTGTCAGGGGAGTTGGAGAATGAACGGGGAAAGGGGAGTGGAGGAGTTTGTGTCTCCATCTTTTTTCTTCCTCTGATTCTCATTGAAATTGATACAAGGGCACAAGAGTAACAAAATAAGGTATTCAGTAAGTTGTCATTGGGGATACATTTTATTTAGCTAAAAGCACAATTTACAGTAGTTGAAGTTTGATTGATCTGTTGATAAACACTAATGTTTTGCAGTTGACAATTTTTCCATGTTAATTTCCTCAACTTTGGCAGTCCTGTCTTGCAGGACCCTATAAATAGTATCAGTGTCATCATCCTTTTTAAGTTATTAATGAGCCATCGTGTTTATAGAGGTTGGGATTTGGGGACAGGCTGTGCTTGACTGCAGTTTCTGACATTGATGCGTTAGCAGTTGGAACTGGGGCTAGATTAGAACAAGGAGGGGAAAAATGGAAAAGAGCGAAAAGAAGCTGGTGCTAGCCAAATGCATTTGGAGTGGACAAGAATTGCTAATAATCAAAAGATAATTAAAAATATAAAGGAAATTACAGGATATCAGACACAATCTGCTCTGATTCTGATGCCACTTGAAATACACGTCTGACTGATTATCATTTCACCTGTGATGGAAGATCCTTTTTTTTTTTCCAGCCTTTCTTCCCACTGTGCAGGGCCTTAGCCTATGTCCAGGCCTTTATGATTGCCAAGGACTGACAAGACCCTAGAGAAGGCATGACTAATTAACTAGGCCAAGGCATCCACTGGTTGGATTCACAGAAACTTCAGTCAAAGCTGCCAAACATGTGAGTGCATGTTTGGATAAGGATGTCCTTCTCCAATTGTGATGTTCTGATGAGATGTTAAATATTTGCTGAGTATTAAGTGGAAGGTGATTTGTCCTAGGAAGTATCATGGTATCGTTATCTTTTACCCTTTGAAAAGTCAGTGCATCTTTCTGTTTTGTAGATGGGCACATCACCACCTCCATCTGCCACTGAGTAAATGACAAGCTGCTACATTGTGGTAGCCTCCAAGCTCTCTAAGAAATTCTGGGAGCGCCCTTAATGCTACAGCAGGATGACACATGCTAGGACAGGAACCTCTTCTATTTTCACATGGCCATCAACAGTCTTGGGTGTAAATCCCTCAACTAGACAAATGTCAGCTGTGATTTTTCTGCTGGCAAAATACACAAAACGTGGTCTTCCAGAACCATTTCACACTCTCTGCAGCTTCCCGTTTCTTTCATTTTCATTATACTTACAGAGAATTCTATTTTCTTTGTATTTAATAGTATTTTTTCTTTATACAGAGATTTATATGACTATGTGTAGGCATGTGCACATATGTATGTTCTGCCCATGTGTGTGCCCACACAGAAACACACATGCATGTATATACACACATCCAAGGTTATTTAAACAAGTCAAAATGTATATGAAAATCCAGATGTGACAGTACTAACATTTTAAGGAGTTATCAAAACATTTCTACATTGATGAGCTGTCTTTGTAGGCAAAGGCCTAGAAGAGACCACTAATATCACAAAATAGAGTGCTTTGCAATCAAAATTAGCCATAGACTATTTTTGTGGATAAGACAGGATAGGATTCTTTTAATTCTTTTTCTTATTTAAGAATGCATTTACTTTAGGGGACAAAAGAGTTTGTTTATTTGCTTGTTTGAATTTGGATCAGGAATGCCTTTTTCAAACAAATTCCCTGTTCTTCCTTACTGGCTATGCTTTGTTTCAAATTGTGGAATATACAAACTAGATTGTCCTCAAGTGAAACTGTAAAGTGTGCTTCTAGAGCACACTTTGGATTACTAGTGTAATCCAATCACAAGTGCACATTTAGCCCACAGGACCAAAGAAGAGCTGATTTGAGGTGGAAAACCCATGGACATTATGGACACCAGCTCCTCAGCAGCACCACAGCTCCATTCCTGTTGATCTTCCCTGCTTGCTAAGGCAGACATCTCAGCAGATCACTGATATAATGGCTTCTCTTTAGAGCACAATCAGAGATCAATGCCTACAAGTCTGCTTCATCTCACTCACTGTGCATATTTACCAAAAGAAATAAAGTTTCTGTAAAGAAGCCATGTTTCAGAGAAGGTGTGGAGTCTGAGAACTATTTACTGGTGAATTTAAAATAGATGTCTCTTAAGCACCTTGATCACCTCTCCGAGATACCTGATTATCTCAGTGCACATAAAAAAACACAGCTTAGCATGAATTTCCTTTTGAGGATCAAGAGACTGAATTGCAGGTATTCAGTCATGCAATTTTGAAAGAACTGAAGTTTTTTATTTGATTTAGCTATAAAATCTATAAGAAAGGCATTCTGGTTTTTGTATATGTGTTTGCATAGCACCCCCTGCAATAGCTTCTTCATTACAGAGCTAGCTTAAAGATTGGTACTAACATGAATAATATGTTTCCAGGGGTGAATAATGTTTTCTAAGCTAGCAGAAGGAAACCTACATCTTAAAGATGAGAGTACAAAAAACAGCTGCCATATTTTCCATGGTACAAAGTGGTTAATTTGGTTGTGTAACATATGGGAGAAGACACAATGAAAATGTCTGTGAAGAATAAAAAAAAAAAAAATATAGAATTCAATATGGATTCATCTCAAATGCTTAAAGCTGTAAGAAACACACGTAAGAATAGTTGTGGACTATTGCACATCCCTTTTATCAGTTTCATTTATTTTGCATGCAATGAAGTACTAAAACATACATCCAGTACCTGAGGCAACTTACTTCACCTTACTGCAGTAAAAGATTCATAGGGAGTTCAATTATAGAATGATTGGCTAATTTCAATAGCTTGTTTTAGCTATTAAGCCCTCCACAAAGACTTTATGAATGTTTTAATGAATACCTTGCAAGACTTTCAATGTAATGAAATTTGTATTAAAACACTAAAAGGAGTGTCCCGCAATGTAAGGTCACTTCCATTTGTTCTCATTACAGCCCTAGAAGGACAAAAGAAGAATATCTAGTTTCCTTCTTTTTTCCCCCCTTTTTTTTGAGCTGCAGAAGGGATATTAATTTTGAGCACATAACTTAAAGTGTTAACTTGTAAGTAGCAAGACTTATGGTGACCTAGGAGATTGTTGGATAATATTGCCAAATTGAACTTAGCCTGGACAAATCCACCCTTTCCTTTTTTTTTCAGGTAGTAGTACAAATGCTGTTCCAAAACTTGAGATGGATTTATAGTAGTTAGGGGATATTGTAGGGTCCTTAACAGCTCATACAAAACAAGGATAAATGAGAGAGATCGTGATTAGAATTAAATTATATATGAATATGTATCTGTTAACCAGTGAAAAGAGGGACATGAGAATTTCAAGACCATTTATACCATTTGAAAAATAGTGTATAAGGCATACTGACTCACCAAAAATGTGAGGAGTCGTTCAGAGGTAATAAGCCCAACAGTCTAGCCTCAAAATGCGGACTTATAAGAAGACACTGTTCAAAGATGTGTAACATTAGTTATTAAAAAAAAATCTGCACTTTCGGGAAATTGATTCATATATTTTAAGTAAATGTCTTCCAGGGGGAAATATCAGGACATTCCCATGTAGACCTGAAGGTTTTTGTCTCTTCTGATGGGTCATAACCGGCTCAATTGTGCTAACATAAGAGGCAGCTGTCATGTGTTAGAAGGTGTCAAAAACCATCAATGATCCCTAAAGCACTGCAGGCTCATTTCTGGGGCTTTCTACCACAGAACTGTGCCTGATCCACAAAGGTGCATCAGGCAGTGTACAACTGCCCCTCAAGGACGGGTACCTGAGTATTCCCACCTTAATCTGAACATATATTAACCCACTGGACTTCATATTGTGGGGGCTTCTCCCACCCTTGATGGTAGAGACTGCTGCCATCATTTCTCATGTAAGTTGCAACAATCAAGTTTAACTGCTTGGTCCGTGGATGGTATTATCTTTCCTCTCCACTATCTACTATTATCCTTTCTTTGTCTTTCTCTATTTTCCTTATATATGTTCTTAAGTGATAGATATGTGATCAGACACAGACAGCATTTGAGTTAATTTCTGTACTTTTTCATATAGACTGAACTTGTGGCCTTACTTTTTCTGAGTTGTAGCATTGTGGAACTGTGAGGCATTTGTCTATGCAGAGGTGAGACACATGCAGAATTATCCTGAATTAATTATTAAAGTGGATTATTTCAATCTCATTAAACTGTCATGTGGATGTCTGACTGAGAATTAAAGTGGTCTTACTTTGATTTTTTTATTCACTTCCAAAGTTACACTGAATTAGGGCCATTTGAATTTTGAGTAAATATCTGAAGAGAGATCTTAGGTCATTCCAGAATAAATTCGCTGATAGATACAGGCTAAATTACAAAATGGATGCGGGGGATGAAACAAAGTATGGATCAATCTCAAGTTCGTTATATTTAGATAAATTTTAATCAATTATTGGAAATATTTGTTAATGCTGTCCTTATTTGAGCACGCAGCAAGGACAATAGGATTACATGCATGGAGCCACTTATACTAGTTCAACTGATAAAAATAGACTAGTACATTTTTGTGATGGATGGCATTGTCTCATGGTCTAGTAAATTTTATAGTCACTCCAAGATGTAGTAGAATATTTTTCTAAAGCCTCAGAACCAAACTTCCTTCCTTCCTTCCTTCCTTCCTTCCTTCCTTCCTTCCTTCCTTCCCCTATTTGCAGTGCTCCATGTCTCCTCCCCCTGCTCATTCACATCATTCAGCTGCAGACAGGCTGCTGTACATGTGCCTCTTCCTCATGAATAATCCTCAAAATCTTCACCCTACTCCATGTACAGAAGTCTGAAGCTGTGAATGTGATAGATACTGAAGATGATTAAATTATTCATTTGATTTTGCTCTGAAATGGACAAAGAGAGCCCAAATGGCTCCATGTTATATCTTTACTCTGGAGCACCCATAAGTGCTTGAGGGCAGTAAGAGGAAGTTGGAGAGCAATGGCTTCATTGCACCTCAGAGTACAGAGCAAACACTTGCCAAACATCTGCATTGGGGGTTATGTAAGTTATTGTAAATATTGCAGCACTGATTTCTGCTTCCAAGCTGCCTTTGTATTTAGAGCATTTTTGCATGAGAATCATGCCATCATAAAATAGATTTCTAAAACAGTGTCCCCCAGATCCTTGTTTCTGGCTGCTGATTATACAAGAATGCAAGATTCTTATCTTAGGTACACAGAACTAGTGCAGATGAAATGAATCTTACCCTTTAAATTTGATTGTCTGTCTGCTGTACTGCATTATTAGGTTATTTTTTCACTTATGATATATTACAGCCTTATTTGCCGTGAGTGAGAAATGATCAACGTATGACAGTCTCTTCTAAAGTTAATTTTAAAGATGAAAAAAAACTTGCAGTTCAGTTTCTTCATAGTAAGAGGTGCCATTTGCTAGGCTGTTGCTTCTAATCCATTTACATATGTAACAATATACCCTGTCAATAATACCTTTCCTGAAAGGTATTTCCGGAAAGAATGAGTAAGCTACAAAGTGGTGGAGGAAGTGACTTTAGACAGGTTATAATTACCTGAATAAAAATAGTGTTTATTCTCACAGTTGATACTAGGATAAGGTGGTCATGACACTTATTCTGACGTTCAATTCATTCTGGTTAGGTTTTGTTCAGCAAATAGTCAAAGAATAAATATCTGACTGAAGTCTGCTCCATTCACATCTGAACTCTTGATTGCTTAGAGGAGGAAAAAGTACTTGTAGCTTCAGATCAAATGTTACAGGTCCCAAAAAGTAATGGCATTCTGAAATATATATTTTCCTCTTAAATTACATTTTTCTATTCAAATTCAGGAAAACATCATATTTCCCTTCTGGAACACATCGCCAGGACCAAGTCCTATTCCTTTTCCAGTATTTTTTGCTAATTTCTGTGGTTGAATAGCAATCAATTTTTGCAGAGTTTTCTGTCTTCATAGAATTTTGCAATTTAATTTTGTGAAAAAAATATTTTGAAGAGGTCAAAGTACAACCAGAGACTGTTTTACAGAAAATAAAAAGAGGGTTTGGTTTCTACAGTTGCTGCTTGCTGTTTGGAGCATCCATCATTTTGGAGACTAGTCTATCATTATTAAATGATCCAGCTGCAATAATTTCTACCTTTTCATTCAAATTCTTGAAGAATGACCAAAAATTTCCCTTTTGATTTTGCAGAAAAAAAACCCCTACTACGTTCCACATCTTCTGACATGCCTTTGACTTCAGAAGGAGTTGACTTACATCATCTATAGCTAAACTATCTTTAACGTTTCTCAGGGGAGTAGAGGAGAAATGTCAAGTTAAAGATCCTACTATAGGCATTTAGATTGAGCAGCAATCCAGGTGGATGTGAAAGGATGGACACAGTTTATTGTGTTTCAACCATCAGAGTTACTCTGAGACAGTGGAAAGGTTAGATCCTGATCATTCTGCCTCCTCTGGACTCACTCCAACAGGCCACATCCTATTAATGTTGGGAAGCACAGAGCTGGATGCAGCACTGTAGGTGAAGTCTCACCAGTGCAGAGCAAAAAGGGAGGATCCCCTCCCTTGACCCATTGTCCATGGTGCTTTTGATGCAGCCCAGGACACAGCTGGGGTTTTCTGGGCTGCCAGTGCATGTGGCTGGGTCATGCTGAGCTTCTCACCAACCAGCCAAGTTCTTGTCCCCAGAGTTGCTCTCAAATCATTCTCTGCTCAGCTTTTATTTGTGCTTGGAGTTGCTACAACCCAAGTGCAGGACCTGTCGCTTGGCCTTGTCGAACTCCATGAGGTTCAGACAGTTCCACCTCTCCAGCCTGTCCAGGTTCCTCTGGATGGCATTCCTTCCCTCCAGTGTTTGGCCTCACTGCACAGCTCAGTGTTGTTGGCAAAAGTGCTGACAGTGCCTCAGATCCTGCTATCCATTTCGACAACAAAAGCCTTAAGCAGTGTCAGTCCCTGTGCTCACCCATGAGGTGTCTCCACTAAGACATCAAGCCACTGACCACACACAAGCCCTTGATCTTGACTATCCAGTCAATGCCTTATCAACTTACTAGTCCATCCATCAAATCCCATGCCTCTCCTTTTGAGAGACGAGTATGTCATGTAAGACATACACTCACCAGCTCATAAAGAAGCTTTATCCTGAAACATGTAATGAATCCTGTGGTCTCAAGAGGGCCTGAAAATACAAGCATGAGCTTCCAGAATGGCATAATCATGCACAATGAGTGAGATGGTTTTTTTTTTTGGTTTTCTGCCATGCAAAGACTACCTCAACCTGAATAGTTATGTTCTTGCATGTGGAGTTTGAAAGTGTGAGGGAGAAATAGAAGACAAAGGAGGGAAATGAACAGTTCAATGAGAAAATTTTGGTGCTGACTGACACTTAAGTTTTGGTGAAAAAAAGTGCAGTAGGAATGTGACACTAAAGACTTTATTTCTTCACAAAACACAGTTGGAATCAAATTAGATATGCACATTTCACTGGGAATAGCTCACAAATAATTCTCCATGGCCATATGCACTTCATTCAGTCCAGAGTTAATTTTGCATTTTGCTATTCTCAGAGGATAGTTTAACTTTAGTTCTCTTCTAAGGATGTAATGAATAGCTAAGAGAGTGGTTGTGTGTGTATGTGTATGTGAAAGAGAAAGAGAAAATACTTGTTTCTTTTAAAAAGGGTGGGGAGGTAAGAAAAGGAGATGTTTTTTATCCTTCTTGTAAAGTCTGGATTAAACATATTTGTGTGCCAAAACAGCAATTCTGTATGCTCAAAATGCAAATTTTCAACATATCAAACCACAATTTTTCTTTAACAACTGATTTTTTTTTTCACTAGCTAAGGTATTTCCACAGTTCAGTGTTACTAAAGATATCCCAGTAAAACCTGATTTTGCCACAAATAGGAAAATGACAGAAAGTCTCATAAACCAAGGCTTTACATTTAAAATGAAATGTACTAGTTTAACTTATTATGGTAGGTTATATCATAATAGAGAAAGATTGAAATATCATACAGGAATAACTACATGGTCTTGAGGACAGGAAGAATTGAAACCAAATTTATTTAATGGACTCAATTGCCATATTATTTTCTACAAGAAAGATAGTAAGAATCTTGCATTTAGAACAAAGACTGATAGGGATGAAGATAATAATCTTGGGTGTAGATGTTTTTCACCGATTATTATTGTCATCACTTTAATTTGGATAGTTGTAGGATCCTGGGGATACAGGGAAGAAGAAATGTCATTTGTACAATGTACTCCTGTGGCTTGATAGGAAATACCAGGAATAATTACGGGAACAAAATCAAATGGGAGAAAGCACAAAGAGGGACTATTACAGTGACCCGAGAATGGAGAATCTATCGAACTGCTGTAGATGAAAGCAGCTGGGTGCTTTTAGCCTGGCAAAATGAAAGATGACAGAATATGACTGCAGCAAATAAACATTTTGAGAGGGTAAACATTAGAAAGCTAGACAGGCTACTTAGAGAGAGAGAGACATTCCAGTAGAAGAGGAAATATGTATATAATGGCTGGAAAGTAAATAAGTAAAGGTTTTAAAAAATATTTTCTAAGAACAGAAGGAGGCTCAGGAACTGAGTTGGTAATGTGGTCACAGAAGCAAAACAAAGGTAAAACGGTTGAGTTTTCAGTGTTGCCTGCATGTGACTTTTGCTTGCAAAAAGTAAGTCTGGACTCTGTCTCAGGATGTACCTTACTGCCAATGTCCTGAAGCCTGTGCTAGCTTTTGAAATTTTGAGGTTTTGATAATTCAATTTTAGAGGGAATATATGGGCCATATACAATCCAACCACAGACAACTGCATAGAAATGACAAGGAACATGAAGTATGCCACCTACCTGAGTGGGTAAAATTGTCAGTAAGTGTGTGGTCCTGAAATAATCCAGCTGACTGAAACTTGCTGAGACAATGCATCAGAAATGAGCAGGTACTTCCAGAATAAGGAAACACCACATATACCTGAAAGCCATAAAGAAAGCAGTGCTGAATATTACACACATAACATTGAGAACTGAAAATAACTTTGAATTTAATTCACAAAAAATAATGAGTAAAATTATTTTGATCTTCACTACTTTTTCCTTTTTCATACTGAAGGAAAGATGTAAGAACATAAGCAGAACAAGTCACTCTATTTGATTTCATTCTAATCACTATTACAGTTATGAAAAATCCAGGACCACTTTTTAGATGCGAATGCAATTTTTATGGATTACTTTTAAAATGAATGAAAATAATCCCTAAACTGAATGAGAAAAGGATTTCCTGAAAGTCTATATAGAGTTTCACAAAAGAAAAAGAAGAAAAAGCAAAACAAACTCATGCTGAATAAGTAAGTAGGTCTCAATTCAGTTTTGTCAGCTTTTGTGAAAACTTTTCTTTGGTTTCTGTGTAATATTTGATGCTGTACAGAAGTTTCACATTTAGCACCTTGTTGCTTCTCTGCTTTTATCCTGCTATCACAAACAGGTTTTTTACATATGGTAAATACTCATGTGACATTGCGCTAAAAAATAAAAATAAAGCTGTTTGAAATTCTGATGCATATGCTGAGAAACACTTGATTGAGAAAAAAATGCAGATGAAATTTGGTTTCCAAATTTTCAGCTTTTTAAAATAACCATCAAGCAGTCCTGGTCCCTAAAGGTTTTAATTTTTCATGCATGAAAATTCAGTTTATGAGCAAAACATTTTGTAGGGTTCCAGTCACAGCTCATTGGGTGTTGTTCATTTGTCTTCACCACTGGAAGCAACTGTCTAAAAAGCTCTGCACTCTATTGACTTCATAAACATATGAGCTTGAACACCAATGGTGTCTCAGCTTGCCACCTGTGATCTTTTCCTCTGGAGCAAACCTTTCTTGTTCCAAGGCTGTTCAGCATATATGGAAAGCAACATTGAACAAACTGTATGAAAGCAACTGTTTCACACAGGACCGTGGGGGTTTTTCTCCTATGTGTTATAAACCCTCTTACCAGTTCCTAACCTCTATGGGGTTAACGTGCTATGCCTTGGAGATGTTTCTGGTGTAGTATGGAAGGTGAATTGTGTATGTGTGTGTGTGTTTGTGTATGTGTGTCTATTTATCTAATTTTTATATTTTTTCAGGAAGATTTAAGTGAAATAGAATCATGGAATGGTTTGAGTTGGGCTAGAAGGGGCTTTGAAAATTATCTAGTTCCAGCCACTCTGCCACGGTCAGGGACACCTCTCCTCACACCTTCCACCCTCCCCATCCAGCCTCGTCTTGAACACTTCCAGGATGGGCAATAGACTCCAAGTCTCAGACATGATCCTCATCCAGATTTTTCTGACTGAAGTCTGGTTTCTATCTGGCTATGGTGCTTACTTTAAATAATCAATTCTCTCTGCTCAGTGCAGCATATTTCACTTACTCATATCTGGCCCATAAGAGGGGAATTGTGTCTAGGCGATCTTTAAGGTTTCTTCCAACCCAAACCATTCTATGATTCTGTGATTCAAAATGAATGAATGAGTAATGGACATCATTCTTCTTTACAGGGCAACAGATACTAAATAAGGCTCCTTGCTAGATTTTGTCTCCCAAAGAGATGTGGTGTGTTGGACGAAGTTCCTTTTTATCATGAAAAATCTTTACACAGAGATTTTGAAGGTGTATCCACCTTGGGAACTGAATGTGGGGAACCCCTGACAAGCAGTTGTGTTGAACATGAATCTTCTCCTAGCTCTTTCTGGTTGACGTGTCAAAACCGGCTTACACATAAATGCAAAAGGCACAGATATCATGAAAGTCCTTTTTATCTCTTTGCTAAGAGATATCACAATTAAGAACCATGCAGATAAAGGAGAGGATTCTCCTGCTCTGCTCGGACCTGGTGCAACCTCACCTCAAGTCCTGAGTGCAGTTTTGGGTGCCACAATATACAAAAAAAGATACAAAGCCATCGGTGTCTAAAGGAGGGACACAAGGAGGGTGAAGGACTTGGAGGGGAAGTCATTTGGGGAACAGCTGAGGTGACTTGGTCTGTTCAGCCTGTGGAAGAGGAGACTGAGGGAAGACCTCAATGCAGTTACAGCTTCCTTGTGAGGGAAGAGCAGGGGCAGGCACTGATCTCTGCTCTGTGGTGACAACAACAGGACCCCAGGGAATGGGCTGAAGTTGTGTCAGGAGACACAACACAGTTGTATAGGTTTGATATTTGTAAGTTTCTTCCCCCAGAGGTTGGTTGGGCACTGGAACAGGTTCCCCAGGGCACTGGTCAGAGCAGCAAACCTGATGGAGTCCCAGGGGTTTTTAGACAAAGTTCTCAGGAATGTGGTGGGACTGTTGGAGTATTCTGTGCAGGGAGTCAATGTTGTTGCAATATTCTGTGTTGCAGTCAATGATGCTGATGACTCCATTCCAACTCGATATATTTTATGGTTCTGTGAAAGGACTTACCACCATCTATACTTCTGAGGAATGGTTCAGTCAAAGACTCAAAAAAAAAAAAAAAAATTGAGGAAAACAGATAGTGGTGTGGAGAATGCTTTCCTGGCCTGGGCTCAGTGGTTGATGCAAGCATGCAGAGGGAAAACAGGGTTTTGAGAGATAAGCATGGGAATAACTGAGAATGATTTCCTAATTGTGGTGTGTTCAGGTACAGAAAAATGAAAAAAAAACCCAAAACAATGATAAGAGCTGTTGGCATTCCTCTAAACGTCGTTAGCCAGTCTGGCTGCATAATAAAGAGTTCAGAGAAATTAGGACCTGAACAAAAAGCCTGGCCCATATGTTTGTCTTTATCTTGTTTCTCCAAAGGGCAAGTATCCCCTGTTCAGAGCATAGCATAAAAAGTGACAGAAAACGGCACACAGCGTGCAAGCTTGTTTACCAAGTAGTACAGCTTCTTTCCAGTTTTGTTATCATGGGAAAATATTGTTGTGTAATTGGGAAAAGAAATTAACAAACTTCCATCACACTTTACCTTTGTTTAGAGACAGAGATCCTCCAAGAACAATGCCTTTTGTTTCACATTAAGGGAAACATTCTTTTCTGGCTGTTTGAACCAGATCTGAATATTAAGAGCATAATATTGGCTTGATAGTTTCTCAGCATTTTCTATTTGATGCTCTGCTAAAAGACCATAAAACTATAATAACAGAAGACAGATCTCCCTCATGTACCAGTGTCTGAAATCAAAGACTTGTCTGTGGTGTGGTTGTGCTCTTTGAACTGCTTCTTCTGTTTTCAAGGCATTTCCAAGGCTAAGAATATTTTCTCTCCCTCCAGAAATTAATGCTGGTAGAGATGTCCTGGTACAGTTTTGTACAGAGACAGAAAGTGACTTAATGAATACTATACGTGTACCATGCAGAAAGACAGAATTCCAGCTGTGGCAAGTTCAGCAAGATTCCTACTGGCTTTGCTGGCAGGAGATCCCACTGCATCGCAGGGTCTATTATGTCCTTACCAGGTACATCAACCTCCCAAGGACTGAGAGGTTCTGCTCTGAGAGTGGGCCTTGGCCACATTTCTTTCACATGGACTTTGTAGCAAATGGACAACGATATTGATATTGGAAATTTCAGTCAGTAAAATGTCTTATCCTTGTCCTTCATTGATGAAATAAATCAATTATTTCAGTTTTCTGAAGGATAGATGTAGACAATTCTGGACAAACATCTTTTTCTCTCTCTTTGAAAGCACCTAGGCTTGTAAGTTTTCTCTTCTATCTTAACGCTTTGGCAGGCAGCAAAACCTTCAACTGGAACATGTAATGAGTCCAAAACAGAGTGAAACTTAAAGATTCCAAATAAATGGCCTGATGGTCAAAAGGACCGTTGGCCTAAAAAAACATAACTCTGCCATCTTAACATGTGTTATGAAACTGCATGTTAGGCTCTAGTTTCAGAAAATTTTAAGAGGATTAACTAGAATAGGAAAGGATAAATCTGCCTTCATTTCAGGCAACAAGTGTGATGAATTCATTAGTAAAGAAAATGCAGTAACTGAGCTCTGCAGAAAAGCTATTTTTCCAGCTCTCTTATTAAGGGGCAAAAAAAGATTCTGTTGAAACCACCTTTTTTTTTTTTTTTTTTTTTTTTTAACTGATACCAAGCATTTTTATTTTTCAGTTTAGTTTACATATGGTAAATAGTGTTGTTTTACAGAAACATCTGCACGCTTTTGGTTCAGGCAAGCTCTTAAAATACTAGCAATAAAAACTAAAGCCAATGTATTATTTATATTATTTGTAATTACTGTGGCTGTTCTTATTGAAACTCTGGTTCTGAGATCTGTGATATCAAATTTATAATTTATTATATCACAGAAATTTGTTCAAAATAAATATTTTTATGGTGAATATTTTCATGTTTACAACTCACTCCTATCTAGAACCTAAAAAAAAAATCTCTAAAAATATTTGAAGATCTGAGTGGAGTTAATCAGTCATTTGCTGCAGAAAAGAATTTTACTCTTTTAATACACTAGTAAAATATTTTATTTTATTCTTATTTTTATTTTATTCTTTATTTTATTCAATTTTATTTTATTCTTTCCCCTAAGTATCATAACATAAATTATAAACAACTGATACAGTCTCTCATTGAACTGTTTTGCTGTATGGATGAGATGATGGAGAACAATAACTCAAGTAAATGGCATCTAAATGTAAAAGGGACAAGTTTAGATGAGTTTCAGAAGTCTTAGAAATCTTTACATTGAAAATTATTGATCTATGCCACAGCTCTCTAAAGCAGAATGTTTTTGTCTTCAGAGAGTTTGGAGTCCAGCTTGCACAGGCAGTGTTGCCCTTTGTTCAGTTCTAGGACTGTCTTTGCTCACTATCAGTGTACAGATCTATAATGGAAGAGAGATAATATTTATGAACTGAAAAGACAGAGCCAAATATTCCTGTTCCTATGCTAGATGGCCAGTGCACTATACAGCTATACAACTCAAGCTGGTTGGAAGCCTCTGTAAAAGTTTTCAGTCAAAATTAAAGTAAGTATTTCCAGGTATGTTAGGTGTTTTAGAGAAATACATTTTTGTTGGAAAAAAGGCCCATATTTTGGGTTTCCTTCCTATGTTTGTCATTTCTTTCTTTAAATATGAAGTAATGGAAGACAAGAAATAAAAATACATAGGAGAAGAAATTGCTATTTAAATTTTAGAAAAATGGTAAAACCAATCAATCAATAAAAAATACTCAAAAAAATCCATTAAAAAGTTGCAACTGCAGTGAAGATGTGTTTCTACATCAATTCCATCTTAAATGTGCATGGTAATATTATGTCCCATGTTTTCTCCTGGACAGAGAGTTAGTGTGTATAACTTCTGGAATAATCACCAACTCTTGGGTTCTTAAGCAAATCATCAATTTAAATTCCTGTTTCAACGTTCTACATATTTTCTGTCTTAAACTCAGCTGAGGACTGTCTGTTCCAGGTACAGAGGACAAAAGCTCCATTTGCTTAAACATACAGAAGGAAACTGTAATTCCAATAAACGTTTTATTGTAAACCATTGCAGCAACAGGTTTTTCTGTTAGACATGCTGTCTTGAACCTCTTTAATTTTCAGTCTTCAATTTTAAATTCATTGAGGTTACAGGACTGTTTCCAGGCTTGCCCAGCAGTTTCTTGGGACTGGAGACCAGCTGTGGTGCAGAGTTGGGTGGCCTGGGCTATAAATTAGCATAATTTATGGTAAATATCTACTTAGTTCTTTCCAGGATAACTCACAATTCATGGGACTTCATACTTTATATTATGTTTTAATTTGTCTGTCTCAAGCTATTCTGTTTTAGTACAATATTTATCAGCAAAAGAGATTGTCTTCTCTGTTAAACACAGCCCTTTGTGGTCTTAAGGGTTTGTGCAAAGTTTCTTACAGTAATATGAATATTTCAAATGCCTTGGTGTGCTTTGGGCCAGTTTTTTATTCTTGAAATATTGCAGAATTCTTTTGTTAGGAGGGATAGCATCTTACACAAGGACAAGGCAGCCTGGGCATGACTGATGAAATTTTGTTAACAGGTACTTACTCATCTTTAAGAAAAGAAACAAGCAACAAGCACAGTCCTTCCTAGGCTTTTACATTTGTGCTTTTGCCTTTATATTGTAGCAGAGTCCCTCTAGAACCCAAACACTGTCTTCTTGGGAGAAATAATTCCCAGATATCCCTAAAGGATCATAAGTGCAGTAAGTGAATATATATTACGTAGATGTTCAGCATCCGAAAATCTGTAATAATAGTGCATATTTTTGACTCTGAAGGCAATTGGTGACAGACTTTCTCAGTGAAAAAGTTAAATGTACGTAAATTTCTCTTGCTGTTATTCTCTCAGTCTGTTTTTCATGTCCTTTAATTTCAATTATAAACAGACACATGTATATACATATTCTGCCCTTCTCTCTTTGCACCTATAGAACTTTCCAACTTTCTACATTTATTTCTTCCTTTTTTAAATGAGTACTTTTTTTTTTTTTTTTCCCCTGGATCCCAACTACTACCAATTTATGTTTAATAGACTAGCAAGTTTTCTTCTTAGTGGCATAAGTAGTTCTTTTCCAGGAGGAAAAGAATGAAGAATGTTGCATTAATTAAGAAAGCAAATGTATAATAAGAGCACTAGATATGTAGGAATAAATGAAATATATGTTCATAATTTATGAGAATTGTTAAAGAGATAATGATACAATATTGCATATTCTGTGTCATTATTTTCCATAAAGGCATAGAAGAATAAAGCCAATTTATTTTAATTCTAATTCTTTTTATTGAATCAAGTCTGTTACTCATTCCATAAAGCAGAAAATAACACTATAGTACAGAGCAAGGAATTAGACAATATTTCAAAGGCATCTTTAAGTGAATAAACAGCCACAGGCAGCAGAATGGATAGTAGCATCAAAGGCAGAGAAAAAGCTGTTCTTGAACCTTTTTTCAGGCTGAAAGCAACAAAATAATGGCCTAGGATTTATTTTTAATAAAACACAGACTTTTTCTAAGAATACCAAAAATAAGTAGGTATATAAATGTGTATGAATTCATGAATACAAGTTGCAAGTCGATACAAGAGAACATCAGAGGCAGCATAAAAGAAAATGGGAGGGAGAAGGAAGTGGAAATTCTAAATGTACATAGAATAGCCTCTATGTTCTCAGGAAACCTTGCTAAGTATGTCAAGCAAATGAATTACAGACTGGTGTAAATATCGACATTTCAGTAGAGATCTGCTTTGTACCAGAATTGGGCGGGTTTTGATTCTGGAGACTAAGCTTAAATCTCTCTCTATCGCACAGGAGAAAAGATCTTTCTACTCTGCAGCTTCATGCAGAAAGGAGCACATGACCTTTGGGGCAGTGCACTGTGGCAGCTGTGTAGAAAAATCTGGAAGTACAGATAGGGAAGAATGGTCCATTTCTTGGCTGTTCTGTTTTGTGCAGGTAAGGCCAGAATGTTAATAATCTCAGACACAGACTTCTGCCTATATTAGTGCAGTGACCTGGAAATCCCTGATGTCTCTATCACCTACTGAGCCTTTGCATCACTACAGAATACTTCAGCTCACCTTAGATAATTTAATGTTTCCTGGAAAAATGAGTCAAAATGAATTGCATCTTAAGAGACCTGTTCTCAGCTTCACATGAGATTGTATTCTTAGATGTTTTAGAAAAACAAAACAAAAAACTAAAATAAAAGCTAAGACAACATTACCAACCTCATGTTTCCAAAAGTATTATTCACCTTGCTGCATAAATGACATGTTTCCAACAGATTCCTACACATGATCATGAAAATGTGCATGGGGAAGTTGTGAATGACAGAGAAGAGAAACAAGGGCTGGATCTATTCACAGAAAAATAAAAGATAGAAAATAACAGAGGAAAACAATTCTACAGGAATCAAGAAATTAATATCTTGCCACTTATGGCAGAAGACTGGACATAGTGACAGAAAACAGTCCTTGTCATCATGTTGTTATGATTAATAGCGCCATTTCTGCAGCTTTTTCCTACAGTACAAAAAAAAAAAAAAAAAAGATTGGATTTTTTTTTTTAATGTTTTCCTGCTTTTGTCAGACTTTTTTTTAATACATATTTGTTGGTTAATTAATCAAAATAAATCATGACAACTTATTAAATACTTTTCCCTAGTATTTTCTCAATTCTGGAAATGTCAGATTCCTATTGTATTAACATATTGAAATATGAAAGAAAAAATAACCTGGTCAAACTTTATCCTTTTTTCTTTTAAATTTTGATAATTATTAAAATGGTCTAAAGCAGAATTAGTACAAGGTCTGGGAATCTGCCAAACAGTGAGATTTATGAGGCTGTGCTACTTTTTCTTTAGGGAAATAGCACACTTCTCAGAGCAAGGATAGATAAATTAGAAGAAACAATATAGTGAGAATTCATCATGGAGATAGACATTACATAAAATCATAGGACTAGTCTTTCTTTTCTTCCAAAAAAAAGTTAGGGGGCAAAATGGAGGAATATATTCTGGAGGGAGAAAAAAAAAAAGGCAGAAAAAAAGAGTGGTTTTAGTTCTTGTCCAGTTTTAATTTTCTGGTTTTCAGACAGAAAAGTAGATAAACAGACAGGCACATAAAATGAGTACAAGAGGGAAAATACAGACTACTTAGATGAAATGCATTGACGGACTTCCTTACTTCTCTCAATCTCTAGCTGTGCTATTCAGAAGTTACTGGCATAAGTTTGGACATTGGTCTCATCAGTGGTCGTGGTTAAAACAAGGAAGAATTTCCACCAGATTTATGGTAATGCACTAGCTTTTCAGAATTTTTATTTTTGAAAGTTCCATCTGACCTGAGTGTTTCTGTTATCCCTTTTTTTTTTTTTTTCTCTCCTGCTTCATCTTTTTCACAATTTACCTCCACATTGTCTACCAATTATTATTTTTTTATGAAGTTTTTGTCCTGAACTCAGGTACCCCTTCAAAAAAAAACCACTTTGGCAGACCCTGATCCCAATACAAAGAAGCACTGAAGTATGTTTTGGACTTCAGTGGACCATTTCTATAGTTAAAATATGAAATTTACCAGATATATGTCTAAATGATTCATTAGCATTTAACTAGAGAGGTCTTTGATTTTTGAACCAACCTTTCTGTATTTTTTTCTTTCTTATCAAATATTTTGCTTCCCAGATTTCAAATAAAATTGTCTTACACTTTCCTTATATATTACTCTCAGTTCTCCTTTCTATCTCTTCTATTTTTCATTATTTAACTTCTGTAGCTATGTTGTACACAAGAGCTTCTAAAAAGCTAAATTATATTGTTCTGGAGTAAATCAGTGGACTCAGTGGAGTCTTTCTGTCAATGCCAAACACTATATACAATCCTGATAACCTGGAAAGTATCTTAATCCAGTCTGTGCATTCCCCCCAAAGAAAGAATACTTTCTTTTCAGAAAAGCACCATGCACATGTATTTATTGACTGTGTTATAAAAGTTTGAAAATGATGTATTGTGCTTCATGCTGAACTGTGTTCACTAACATATGGCTGCCATACCATCACTTGCGCCCATAAAGCCCTGGTTTATGTTATTTAAACCTTGCAAAGACTCTTCCTTTCTAATTGATAATCTTTTATATTATTCAGGAAGCACACAAACATATATCACTTCTGTAATTTAAATGTGAGATTTTCTCAACAGCCATACATTACTCAGTGCCAGGTAAATTAGTTTTTTGAGATGATTTTACACCACTATTCCATTTTTTAAGCAGAGATCTTAACTAATATCTCATCTACTCAAGGTAAAGTTCCAAAAATACTTGATTTCAGTTCATCATGTAACAGATATTTTGGAAACAGAAAACCAGTAAGGGTTTTTTAATTTATTTTTCTCCACTGGGAATTCGGACAATTTGACTATGCATTTATTTAATTTAATTTTTTTTCTTCATTAACTCTTATTTGCAGGCAAAAATCTGAAAAATACTTTCTTGACATAAAGATGCTCTTATTTACATTACAAATAGTATTAATTATACTCATGACTTCATCCACTTCAATACTGCTTTTACCTGATCAAAACTACTCCTTTCTCACAAACCAGTATAAAGCTGAAGACCATCAGGATGAATCATCTAGGCTTTGTGATTTGCATAAAATAAACACCTGTTTGAAGTCATAGCACTCAGTTCAGTGTTCACTGGGGTAAGCTTCTCATAGATTGAACAGGCCTGGATTGGTTCCATCTTGAATCACAACCATATGTCGATATTATATTTCTGTTGAATCTGAAATCTTTGGTACACTCTTCGCTATTACTATGGTCGTCTTAATCCATGAATGATCTCCTTCATGTTTAGGGTGGTGTCAGGGTGACAGTGGGCCCAGAATGATGCAAAATCTGTAGAAGCAGTGATGGTAACAGGAATAAATGTTAAATGTGTATTAGATAAATACAAATTTTCCATTCCATTTTTATTATGGACTGTGGCTGTGGTAAACCTGAACACAGGAACTGCAGTCAAATGTCTCAGCAGAGGCAAGATGAAAGCAGACTCTACTCACCAGCACTCAGGCCATTTTTTCTGAGACAATATTTCTCTTTCCTGACCAGCAGAAATTGCCGTCTAATTTAGGCATGTAACATGAGTGGGAATGTGTCTCTGCCACAGTGCCAGCCTATTAGCGTGGATTCTTCTCTCATGTTGAATACCTGTGGGACGCTCCTAAAGAGGGTTTGCCAGGTCATTTGCCCTTCCTTCTTCAAAGAATACAGAAGTTTTCCTATTTCTTTATGACCGTATCTTGTTCTGTTCAGATCATTTCTGCACTCTTGTTTCTGATATATTACCTCCAGCTTCTGCTCTCCTGCTGTGATTCCTGTTGCACATATTTAAGCCCCAAAGGCAATACTCGGATAAAATTATCATTGTCAGGGCACTAACTTCCATTCCCATCTCTGCTCATTATTTACATTCTTTGTGTTGCAAATTACACATCAGCAAAGGAAGTCTAGTTTAATTTACCTACCATAGAGTTATTCTCTGAGGTGTAATATGTTAATAAAGAGAAGCAAGTAATTAACAACTAATAAATTACATGACTAATAAATTCTGGTGTGCCTTTTTTTCTCTTGTGGAATACCTACATAAATTCTAATACTTCTTGTTCTGGTTTCAGCTGGGATAGAGTTAATTCTCTTCCCACCAGCTGGTACAATGCTGTGTTTTGGATTTAGTATGAGAAAAATGTGGATAACGCAGTGATGTTTTTAGTTGTCTCTAAATAAAGTGTATAAGTCAAAGCCTTTTCTCACCCCACTCCACCAGTGAGAGGTCTGAGAGTGTGTCAGAAGCTGGGATGGGCACAGCTGGGACAGCTGACCCCAAAAGACCACAGAGATATATCCACACCCTAAAGTGTCATGCTCACCATATAAGGTTGGGGGGGGTGGAAATTATAGGGATGATGGTGTTTTTTTTCCTGAGTAACCATTGCATGTCATAGAGATCTGCTCTCCTGGGCGTGGCTGAACACCTGCCTGCCCATGGGATGAGTGTGTGAATTCCTGGTTTTGCTTTGTTTGTGCTTGTGGCTTTTGCTTTTCCTATTGAACTGCCTTTATCTCAACCCACAGGTCTTCTCAATTTTACCCTTCTGATTTTCTCCGGCACTCACAAAGTGAAGTGTGCAAGGAGGGGTGTGTGTGACTGAGCTGCCAGATGGGCTTAAAACACTTCTACTCATTGTGTATATTCAGCACCCATTTTAAAGTGTTTTTAGGTGGTATTCATTTGATAAGACCAGCAGTAGGTTTAGTTTTCCCTACAAAAAGGTTCTTTACTGTGGAAGTGGTGAGGCACTGGGACACGAGGCACTACCCCATCCCTGGATGTATTCAAGGACAGGCTGGATGAGACTCTGAGCAACCTGGTTTAGTGGAAGTTGTCCCAGCCTGTCGTAGAGGGGTTGGAACAAGACAATCTTCAAAGCCCCTTTCGTCCCAAACCATTCTGTGATTCTAAGATTCATCTCGCTGTGTTTTAGACCCCAGGAGGTATATAGTACAATTCACTTTGTCAAGTTGTAGATCTTTGTGGGAGGGGTTACCTGAGACTTGGATAACGAGTTTAGATCAGGCGTCAGCTTTGTTATGGGCAAGATTGTGTAAAATATATCTAACCAGTGTGGACCACATGTATTCTGTCCTGTTAGTTACTACTTGACATCCAGCTACCATATTTCTGCCGTTGTTCTGAAAATCCTTCCTCTGCCTCATCTGCTTTTTGATGGGATGAAAATAAGCAGTGCTTTCGTGATTTTCTTCTACATCTTTTTCCCTTGAATTGGAGGATTCTGGGGGGGATGTTGCAAATTAACAAAGAAATGCAATTTATTTATGTATGCCAGGCTCACATGTGCGTTAGCTGTTAGGCAACATCACCACTAGCTTCCATGACCTGCAAGCCCAAAGATCACTTGAGACACGTGTATTAATCTCTTATGGGCCTATTAAAAATAACTGTTTTTATTAATTTCCTAGTTCAGGCAATCCTGGGATTTATTTAGATTTTCTCTTGCATTTCTTAACCAATTTAGATTACTTTTAATAAGGATTTTTCTCTCTTCAATACCCCAGCAACATAGCTGGAGAAATAGAATATGGAAATATCCATAAATTCATAACAGTAAGGGTGTCTGCTAAATATTCTTGGACCGTTGTATGAGAAAGCCTTCTACAGTCACATTTAGTAAGTATTTTGGTTTATAAAATGAATTTATGTAATAGTTGATTGAGTCTTTTTTTTTTCTTTTTTTTTCTGTAGGTGAGTTGAAGTTCAAACTAGGCAAGAGAACTCATTCCAGCAGGTGAAGGAGAAAAAGAGAATTACAGGTCAACATGATAAGGTCAGAATACTTAGTGTCAGACAATTGTATCTAGAATATAAAAATTGTGGTGTTATATGTGCTTACCTTTGTGTACTGACTTACAGCAAATTTTGGGTAGAGACCTATTGCTTTATTAGGAGGAGCTCTTGCATCAGTTGTTATTTCACTACTGTCACCCTGGTGCTTGTTTATTTCGTAACAGAGACAGGAATGAGGAGGTAAAACACTTTTTCTTGTGCATGGAAAATTTCCCCTGACTTTTTCATAATCCATTTGGAAAAAAACCAAAACAAATACAACAAAAAACCTCACAAACACAAAGTGTTGTTTAGAGTGGAAACCAGAACATATTGTTCTGAGAATGCAGGACACATCACCGGATTCTTTATAAATACCTTTGGAATTAATTACAATTACCACTGTGTGCACAATGTACTGTACACTAAGAATTCACAGCAAACTTATCTACTTGTGAAGGTGATGTTGTAAAAAGGTCATGGGAGCTGAAAAATGGCTACTAGTGCTTGCAAGTCAAACAAGCTAAGATGTGTAAAAGTGGGCTTTATATCCATTCCTCATCTGATACTGAACTTGAAAAATAGGTTTTGTTTTCATTTTTTTTTTAAATTCTGTTCTCATTTTGTTGCATGCAATTTGTTTTTTTTAAGTGTAGCCAGGCACAATAACTCCAGACATAATATAGTCTGGTCTTAATTGTGTTTGCATCTTGGATTAGGATTTGATCTCATGCTTGATGTCGTTCTTTATTTTCCTTCACTGGACATTGGATCTGGCCATTGGGACTCAATGTCCCTGTTCACTTATGTCCCTCTATGTGTTCCCTAACCATATATTCGTAACAAGCTTCATTAACCCTTTTGAGCATATTTGCATGGTAGTAGTTAATACAAATGTAGTAAATTTAGGATTTTGGTAACAAATTTCTGCAAATTCATGAAGATTTTTTTTACAGAAAATGATGATGTTGTGGTTTTCACCTCTTCACATTGCTGTTTACCAGCACATCCACCCTGGTACCTCATGTCTCCTTTCACTGCAGTGCCAGAGGAACATACACTGCATTTCAAAAAACTAATTGTACTTTTCACAGCAAACAGTCAAGATAGATTTAATTGAACTCAATTCGTCAGCTATTTGCATTTCCCGATAAATGCCTTCACATTTTTTTCTCCAGAGATGTCCAAGACCTCTCCTTGCCAGGAGCCATGTTATTTTCTGTTATACAGAAGGCTCCGTGCAAGAGATAAGTATGCTGAGCATGGATATTGACAATCTGCTGACGCAATTGCTCTATGTCCAAAAGAGAAACTGGTGTTGAACTTCTCATCCCTGCCAAATACGTAATGGTCTTGTTTTCTTACAGAAAGCTTTAACCCAAATTTTCCTTGGTGCTGAACCAGTCTCAACACTCTAGTCTGGATGCCCTTGTGAATGATATTTCCTTCAGGACTTTAGGACAGCCATTTGATAAAACTACAGCTTCCATTAGCTGAACTCTCCCAAATTCTAAAATGCCAAGATGCTGCCTACAGCATTCAGAAAATAATACATAAGAAGCTAAGCAACAAGGGTGAAACACATCTCTTAGTGTCTGGGGATTGTTTCAGGAAGTGAAAATTAAAGTTGCAAAAAAAGAACTCAAATGAAAGATCAGCTACAGGGAAAACTGATGTTTTAGGGCACTTGTTTGTAGTTGGTAATACTGAATCTAAAGATTCCTACAAGCTTTAGGAATCCACCTACTAAAACTCCGTGCATGTCGATGGTCCACCAAAATATCTGATCAGGGAAGCTTGGAAAAAACATCAAGTTGCTGACTTATGGAAGAATGTGTTAGTCACCTGGAACTTAATGTAATGGTAACATGAATTAGATTGATGAAGATTGATGTTCTTCTATGATGAAGATCAAAGTAGATGAAAAAGAAAAAAAAATGAAGTGAGGGTTAAAAAGATGCTACATTCAGTGAAATTTGAAAACCTGTAAATTCTGACCCAGTAGCAGCATCACCATTAGTCAGTGGTACAACAAAAAAATTCGGGTATCACCTTTTCTGAGCAGGAATCATGACCTCACTTTCTGTACACGGTTCTTAGTTTTTGAATAAATGTGGAATGGAGAAATGTAAAAAAAATCCTGTTTAACCTGGAGGCACAGAACAACCTAATGTATCACCATGCATTCACCTACTCTTCCAGATTCAACATGTTTTCCTGTGTTTCTGAAATAGGTTGTGCTTGGTTATCTAGTCAAAACTTCACTCTTTATATAATCTTTTCACAGTAATATTTTTGACTGATTTATCATGCTAAGTGGAAACAAATTGGGAGGCCTGATCTTATTTCTTCCTTTAATTCAGAAATCATCATCTGTGGGGAAGTATCTCACTTGGATTCAGTCAATAGTCTAGATATGCTCAGCAGTTGTTATTGAAAAATTAATAAATTCTCTGTTTCAATATTTGTGTTTAGAAATGGGTGGAGGAATATTTTCTTATCTCTCAGCGATATTCAGAAGACAGGGCTCAACCCAATAGCCCCAAACTTTGGAAAAGGCATTCTTGTATTCAGTTTTGCCTGCAGATCTGACTGTGCAAATCCATAATGACATATGCAATCCTGTGCTTTGTTGTAATATTTAGTATTTCTAAATGATGTGTCTTGCCACACTACAAGACTATATGAAGAAAAGACTCTTAGGTAATCAGTCCAAGAGACTGTAGGGAAACTAGTTACAGAAGTAATGCTAATATATTTTTTCATCCCTTTGGGTGAAATTCTCCCAGCTACATATTGCCGATGAGACATATAAGTCCCTCTTAAATCCTATTTTGAGGGCTTGAGTGGGATTTAGGCAGTGAAAACCCCTTGCTCTGAGTTTTTACACATAAAGTAATTTTATTCTTAATTTATATTTAGGGCTTCCAAACCTGTATAGTCTTATAAGAAATATAAATCTTTAGTATTTGAAAATGTGCATGCACAATTTGTAGAATGAAATGCATACAGCAATTTCAAAATCATATGGATGAATTCACATATTTCCAGGTATCTATTTTTTGAAAACAGTTCACAATTCTTTATACATTTTCTCTATTTCTCCCTACTCTCCCCTTTTCTTTTTCTCAATTTTTGCTTCATCGTGCATATTTAAACATGCAGTACCTCTGCCTGATCTTTGAAAAGAAACTGAATTCCTGACAGGATTATTTTCTTTCTTTTTCCATGTTTTTCTATTTCCCCATTTTTTTGGTCTTTCTTTCTGACTGACTTTTTGTTTTGTTTTGTCTTTTTCTATCCTCAGCATGGTGATTTGAATAACAACTGGTGTAGAAAGAAGTTCTGCAATGCTTTTCATAAATGAAATTATCAAGTTTCTACAATTTAAAGGTTCTATTTGTAATTCTAAAAACCTTTTCCATTCCCCTTTCTTAGCTTGGGGCATGAATATAAGGGGGAGCTATTTGCTCTGCTTCTTGTTAATGGAAAAGAGATAACTAAATGCTGAATTTACAAAATGCTTGCCTGTTGTGAGTTTTATGCATAAGTACCATATTAATATTATCTCCAGATCTTAACTGAATAACATCTGTAAATTCAGTTCACCATGTGTTGGAAAAAATCTACACTGTTTAACTATACAGGACTTTTAAATATTGTCCACAAGTATTCAGCATTAAAGTCTTCTCTTGGAATTTGAATTGCAAATTCTGAATTTTCCATGCAAAGTTCTAGTCTGTCACACAGTCAGAAACAGGCTTGGAATAGAAAAACAAAGCAAACTTTAAAATATAACTAGAGTGAAATATTTTGTGATGGTATTGGATGAAAGAAAATCTAGCAGTTTTAAGGTGCAAATGATCTAGGTTAGGGAATGTTGTTGAGTGATTAGAGCCCAGGGCTTGTATGTATTCTGATGCCACTATAATACTTTGTGGAATTAGAAAAATCACCGTATTTGTCTGTAGCTAGTTCTGTATTTCCAGAGGAATCTCTCTAAATGACGTTTTCAGACATGACTAATAATATCAATAATTACAGCAACAATTAAATTACCTAAATAAGGCTAGTAATGTCTTTTATATTGTGTTGAAATTTAGTCCTTGTCCCACAGATGAGCCAGAAAAAAAAAAAATTAAAGTAGGTCTTCTGTGCCTAACTTTTGTGTGTAACTCATCCACTGATGTCTATCATTAAGCAATGACTCAGGTGCTTAAAACCAAGTGAAAAACCTTCCTGTCTGGATGCCTTCAAAACCCTGCTTTAATTTTCCCTTGAACAGCTTGCTTAGGAAATTTTTTAAAAAAAGTTACTTTTTTGCTGCCTAAAATTTTATTGTAAGTTGAACACCAAAGTTTGGAATTCCTGGTAGATATTCTTTGCTCTGCCAAGGTGATTACATAACAATTTGAAAAGGCAGATATTATTAATCTATCTGAAGGTGTGGGAAGAGGGAGTTCTGCTGTTTTAGGCATCTTTTGTACTAGAAAAGCAATGGTTTGGTAAAAGCTATCTCTCTTTTCACAGGGCCAAAACTGACATATCCCTTGTGTAAGAGGCTTCTCCAGTCTTTCATCTTTTTGCCTTAAAACTATGCAGATGGAGAGAAGAAAGGAGGGGAGACCCATTGTTTTCTTCAGTGGTGAAACCAGAGACCTTAATGCTGTTGTGATTGCATAACTTGTCTTTGGTTGCCTTGAATCTTCATGAATATTTGGGTTCCACCTTTCCAATTTCTGCTGTGGATTACAACGCCTCGATTACAACCCTTTCTTTTGCAAACCTCTTTCCAAAGTGTGCTGTCATCTCAGATATTTGCCACTAGAAATCCTTCCCCTCTGTGTGACCTGCATGACTACTTCCATGAGCCACATGAAAGGCTGAGAATAACACAGTTCTCATATATCACAGCCCAGTAATGCCATTGCTATCTCACCAATACTCTGTTCTTTTAAAACTAGGTGTATCATCTTTATTTATACTGACATTCACACATCCTGTCTCCTAGGCAGTATAGAAGTCCACCTTAGCAATTCAGTTCTCTTTTTCTTATGCTTTTTTCTCCTTTTTCCTTATATTCCCTTTAGGTTTGACTGAGTTATTTGGCTCCAGTATTTTAACTTGTTTCACTGTGCGCTTTCTCTTAGTACATTAGTGTCGCAATTATCTTCTCCTTTCCTCACCACATGTTTTCTCCTCCCAGTTCTATCTTGTTCTTATAATACAACAATCAAATAATACATTTGAAAACACTTTAGTCTGACATAAATAATATGACTTGTGTCTACCACTTACCTCACCAAAGCAAGTCGTTCCATTAGTGACATGGAACATTTAAGTGATGTTATATAATTTTATTTTTCTTCTATTTTTCTTGGTTGTATTTTTTACTGTGTTTTACATTAAAGGCATAATCTGTTTTGGATTTCATCCTAATCAATAGGAATACCTAAGTATTAGTTGCCAGGACTGAAGAAGTGATCAAGAGTGCTTTTACAGTCAGTGAAAGGAGAAACCAAAGTCTACAGGAAGATTTTTGTCAGTTTAAAACTGGGATCCAGCATTATGGGTTGAGTCTCATTAAGGTAGTTTTAAAATGTTTCTATTGACTGTCAAAGGCAAATGCACTTCAAATTGTAATAATGTTATAAAAAGTTATGAAAGATATGTGCCATTTCTAAATGGGAAACTGAAGGGATTTATTCTGCAATGTTGAACTGTTATGTGAGAACACCCTTTCTTCAACATCTGCCACAATTCTTTCCTCTAAAGGCTACCTGGAGACATATGCCCCCATCTGTACTTACTCACGTGCATCTGTAAGCAAGTTTCTTTCATAAAGCTTGTATGCAATATGATTGGATATATAAATATGTCAAAAGCTGAAAGCTGAAATGCACCTTCCCTCAAAAAAAACCCAGACAACCAAAAAACGAAATCCCAGAAAATCAACAAAACAAAACAAAACAAAAAAAAAGACAAAAAAAAACAAAAACAAAAAAAAAAACAAAAAACAAAACAAAACAAAACAAAACAAAAAGCCACCAGAATCCCCCCAAAAAAACAGTAGTAGAGGTGTTTTCTTAGAGGCTGCAGAATGCCTGAGTCTCCCTGTTATTAAGGCTGAGAACTATGAGAGTACTTTTTTCTGTCTAACTGGGTTAGGGGCTATCTCCTCCTCTCAGAGAAGTTTCTGGATTTAAAGAAGACACTAAATAATTATAAAAGGAATGATTGCTTGAGACAGGTTTTTCTCATGTCAGTAATCCAGGTCTTTATACACATACTCTGATTTAATGGTGGCGTACTATGAAAGCCAGTAGACATCAGACAGACAACCTAATGGGTTAATATAATGTTGCAGATTTATAATCCAAAAGGCTTGTATAAATGCATCACTAACATGAAAAATCCAATGGAATTTCCATGGTATCAACCCATGAGATTACATTGACATTTCCATTTCAACAAATAATAAAATCCATAATCTTTATGCAACCAGCACCACACTCCATATGTTAGCTCTTATTTTATTAGCTCTTTATCTCTTTTCTTAAATTTAGTACACAGAAAACAAAGTCTCATTCACATTGTGAATCAAAGAGACAGCAGCAGTGATAATAAAAAGACTTCAGTTTTGATCAAGAATCACAATTCAGTTATTATAGTCCTCTATTTGGTAATGGTCTTGCATTTCTGTACCCTACACTACATCTACTTTTGAAACAGTGATATTGACTGAACACTGTGGCATTCTGAGCTTGCTTTTCCTTCTGTCTAGACAGGACCCAAGAAAATACAATCATATTGTTATCGTTTGGACTTTAGTTGAGTTTCGTCTGGAGCATTTTTATTGTTCCATTGTTTATTTCAAAACCCAAGTTTAAATTTTTATATGAATAATCCATTTCACCAGTACTACACTTCGGGCTTGGTGTTTAAGATCAAATGAAATATCCTAAATTGCCATCACTAAAATTTATTTATTTTCAGCAATATCTCCTAGAAATGTAAGCATCTAAGATAGGAAAAACCAAGTAAGGTAGGAAAAGTGATTAACCACAGACTCATGCAGAGGAAGGTGAGAGAAGAGGGAACAATGTACTGAAGAAGTGTAATTCCATTTCACTGTTTCCAGCAGGGTGATGAGGTTTAGCACTTGACCTTATGATCCAACTGTTATAGTCAGATTTATCCTTCCTAATATCCCATTCGCTTCCTGGGAGCACTAAATTTAGGCTCCTGTTCAGCTGTGTTCTTTGTCCTGTCAATGGAAGGAAGAAATAAGCTCCTCTAAAAGACAATTCAGCTTATTTTAGATCTGACACAGCATCTGCAGGTGCCTTTTTTCTCTCCACTGAGTGTAATGGGAATCTAGGATGACTCAATTAGTTAACTTGGTTAAGTGACAAATTCAGAATACCTTCATCAAGCCTTTAATGGGTAACCAATTCACTTAAATTGCAGCAGACATAGCTATGCTAAGAGATTTTGAAAACTGAACACTGAAACTAGAAAGAACCTCAGGCAGAGTTGGCAAGGTCATGATCCAGGGTTTCTGAGACTTCTCCATGGGAAGGGTGGATATGATAAAGCACCTGCAGGAGCACTGAACTGATTAGAACATCAACAGATACTTAAAGACATTTAAATAAGTAATGGGTACTTATAATTAGGCAAAAAAAGTTTTCCTAGCTGCAAAATGCCACATTTTCCTGTGTCATTCTTCACCAAATTAGTTTACAAGCAATCACAATTACAATACAAAGGGCCAGTGGATAAAAACCCGCAGTATTTTTAAAACTATATTGCACTTTTTGAAAACCAAACATTTTGCAATAGTTATGCTGCTGGTGTGCTATGGTCACTGGAAAATGATGCAAAATATTTTCTTGCTGTTCTTTTGTGTCATTTAGTCTGTTGGCTGGTGTTATATCATTGAGGGTGGTGGACAGGGGACAGTTCTCAAACCTGAACCTTCACCTATTTTTCTGCCTCAGTGGCAGGGCTCCCAATATAGCTAAGCAGGTCATCTAGGGATTACAATTAGGGAGTCTAAGCCTAGAAGAAGTTCATCTGGATGTAAGTTTTAAGAGACAAAAATGTCTTTTCCTTACTCTAATATAGCACAAATACAATGAATTCAACTCCATGACAATTCAACTCCATGAAAACAATAAAAATAATATAGAACGATAATAGCTGTAAGTCCTCTGGAAATGTCTTTTTCATCTGTCTGTAGTAATACTGTTCAATTACAAATAGGGAAAGAACTGGCACAATTTCAGTATAGATTATATACATTTTATCAATAAAAGAAGCAAAATCCTCTGAGTTTTCAAAAGAGGATTTTTTAATTGCCAAACCTGCATTCTTACCCGGGGACCTGAATAAAGATTTTCTCATTATACCTGACAGTTTTGCCCTTGCACCAGGTGGAGGAAGAACACAGGAACATAGGAACTGCCACACCAGATCAGACCTGCAGTCCATCTAGTCCAGTCTTCTGTTGCTAATATTGGCCAGCACCAGATGTTTCAGAGAAAGGTACAATAACCCTTCCATAGACATACTCAGACTTTCCCCTGTGAAAATTTTGTCCCAACCCTCTGCACTTAATGATTTTAAGCCTGAAAAATGCATTTTGAAACATGAAGGATATACTCCAGACAGGTAGAGCATATCTGTCCCCAGATCACCCTTATTGCACTACTAATAGTATAAGAATGCTATTGTCCTCTCTGTACAGGCTTTGATTCACCCTAGAAAACTTTAGAAACTTAATAGAGGCATCTAAGTCAGAAGTAGAATTACTCTAAGCTACCCTTGAAGTTAATGATGCAAGAAGAGTCTTTTAGGTACTTGCATAAATAATTAAAGTTTAAAAAGGTCTGAAATATTGTAAGACTTTCCTATCTTTCACTTCTTGAGTATGGAGTAGCAGTCACTTTTTAGTTGCATTCATCAGGTAAGTGCCTGAAGACACGTGAAACGAATGCATCTACAAGGCACTTGAATAAATTATTTATTGAAATTGCTGTCTACAACAAATAGTATGCTTTGAACCTGCCCTGGATTTGTCTGGAATAGAGTTAATTTTCTTTCTAGTACCTGGTACAGTGCTGTTGTTTTGGGTTAGGTAGGAGAATAATGTTGATAACATTCTGATGTTTGAGTTGTTGAAGTCATACCTACTATAAGTGAAGTTCCTTTCTGTTTCTTATGCTCTGCCAGTGAGCAGGTGCATGAGAACTTCCATGGGAGCATGGGCAGAAGGGTTGACATGGACTGGCCAGAAGGATGATGGCCATGCCAGAGAACATCATGCTCAGTGCATGACCTGGGGGAAGCTGGTTGAGAGGGCCTGGGGACAGTCTGAGCATCAGCCAGCAGATGGTAAGCAGCTGTATTGTACATCTCTTTTTTTTTTTTTTCTTTCCTTTTTCATTTCAATGATAAGATTATTGCTGGTTTTATTATTATTAACATCATCACCGTCATCACTATCATCATCATCATCCCTACCCATGTCTTATACTTTCTTCTGATTCTATGGAATGTGGGGTGAGCAAGCACTTTCATGGTACTTTTCGCCAGTTGCCATGACAAAAACAAATCCTTCAGGTCAACCAGGATGATTTACAGCTCTCTATAGAAAGTGAACTTCCATAATTTTAGATGTTGACTGGGTCTTGCATTTCCTCTGTATGAGCAGTATAACATAAATCAGTAAAAGCATTAAATTAGGATTAAGATTTACACAAGTGTTTAGAGGCATTAGAGAGAGAAGTACTTAGTGCTAAGTACTGAACAAATAAAACATAAAAAGCTTTTTGTTTGTAGAAACAAATATTTTTTTTGTGTTGCACACTTACTGCACATTTTTTCAAGTAAAGTTAGCAAAATTAGTTTTTAGCAAAATGAAACTGAAGAATTTGAAGAGGTATTCAATCTTCCCCAAAAAGTTAATGACAGCAAAGGAAAGCAACAAGTCAATGAACAGCTCAGGAGCAGTTATTTGCATTCATGTTAGCTACCCTCACTCCCAGTCTTTAGACCACTTGCTGTGCATGTTGCACACATTTCCTTTAATTTCACCAAATGTCCAGGTTGAATAGGAAAAGTGTCAAAGAACACACATGTGGTTTTTGAATGATTCAGGTTAAATGGGATGAATGTCCTTGGCTTTCCTGATGAAGTAACATTGCAGGCACCATCAACATGAGGAAAGGACTGTGATAAAAACAAGCCAGCAATATGGACAAAACAAAAAGTACTATGGAACTTTGACCTACAATATGTACTTGGTAATCAGAACTGATTTTTCTTCTACAATATGGGAGGTTATCAATTAGAAATTACCAAAAAGGGGAGAGACAAGATATTAAATGATCATAAAATATCTACGAGTGTGACCATTGTGAAAGAAATTAATGCAATCTTGGGGTCCTACATGTTGGGGAAAAAGGATTTTAAGTACTCTGTGCTTGAATAGTTTTATTTGGACATTGGCATTCCATGCTGGCCACCTTTTTTTAGGAGAAGATCAGAAACATCAAAAGAAATAGGTTGACAAAAATAAGACAGTTTTACACTAAAAGAATTTGATTTAACTGCATGAAGGCTGAGAATGGAATACAATTTCAGTCTATACATCCAATGATAAATGGTGGCAAATAAGAGAATTAAATTTAAAGACAACAGACTAACAGATAGGATAAAAATGGATCTAGTAAAATTCAATTTCAGTTTAAGATTAAAACAGACGCAAATTTTCTGAGTTTTCAAGTTGTAGAATAACCTCTTGGTAGATACAGATTGGGTAAAATGTAGTTTTAAGATGTGAAATGGTTTGTTTATAAGCAAAGCTGCATGTCATAACTGCATTAAAGACACTTAAAGACAGTTAATTTCAGATATTATTTTCAGTCCTCTGGTTTCACAGCTGAGCTACGTTTATTTATTGAATTTATGAATTTCCACCATATTTCTATAAAGGCGGTCTGTACATTTTTCACATTTTGTAGGGGACCAAATAAGAACTGAAAAAATGTACCTTTATTTTTTGATTTTTTTGAGATAATACAAAGCAGGGCACTGATTAATTCCTGAAAACTGCACATTAGCATAGACTGTTTTAATTCTTAAATTTTCTGAGAGAAAAGTATGGAGGAAGATCATGAAGGGGAGACAAGGAGGAAGGGAGGATTGTAATTAGCTGTTACAGAAGCAGTGAAAAGACAAGAAGGGCCAAATGTCACATCTCAAATAGAAACTGACAAATAAAAGGAACCAGAATTCATTTATTTTATTTTCAAGTAGCATGATTTTTAATTCTATCTGATAGAATATTGTGTATGGAAAATACTGCATTCTTCTTTCTCTTGATTTTTTATTTCCAAACACAAAAGTAGAGGCAGCATATTCCACCTTCCTGCATCTACAGCACCAAACCCTCAGGTGAGATGAAGGTGCAGGTATCTTGTTCATGCCAAGGTGCTCAGGAATGTGCTTGACAGAATGAAGATAAATATATGTTATTATGAACAAATCAGAAGTGATAGTCTACTTTCTCATATTCAGTGAATATGTGAAAAAAAAACTTGGTTTAAAAACTTGAGGTGAGACTCTTCAACCACTTCAGCATAATGAGACAAGTAATTTTTTTTCAGAATTTTAATTTTCTGTAGTGTCTAATGTTGGAGAGTAGGACTGACCTTCCTGTGGCAGCTCATTCAGGGTAGCAGCTGCATTGTCTCACAGGGATCTTACGGTTGTGAACTAGAGCAACCACAGCTACCCAGCTGCCTAAAATATCCTAGTGGATGTCTCTTTGTCCTCTTTGGCATACGGCAGTTTTTGATGAGGAAAGAAAAGGAGACAGGAGGTGGTGCCAAACCAGACAGAAGTTTTTTATTAAGCAAGAACAGGGACACATCAAGAGAGATGAGGCAGCTGCGAGTATGCCAGCAGCTGCATCTGCTCTCTGAATGGATGATAACATGAAAATGACAGGGCACTCCAAAGGAGTAAAATTTTGGGAATGTCTGATCATTAATGCCTTGGTTATTTTCCTTCTAAAATGGGTTAGGGACTTCAAAGCAAAAAAAAAAGGCTTCTTTTACCCCTGAAGAATCTTTACTTTCTCCCCCTGATTTTTATGCTGTGGATTTGTATGCATGGCAAATTTATATTCACTCTCTGATATGACAAAGTAATAATTTGCAATTTTTTTCATTGTCTACAGGGAACTCTTTATGTTGTCTGAGGACTCTCAATGCTTCTATATTGCAACAATAAACATTCTAGTGAGCTATTTCACTGTGCTGCCCACAGACAGATGGATACATTGGATGCATATCTTTATTTTCTTTGGTGTTTTAGAGGCTGTCCATCTCTTTTTCTTTTTAAATTCCAAAGTATTATTAACATTCAACAACTCCATTAGAAAGTCACAGGCAGTAAGAGCCCATCTGTGCCATGTTAACATTTAAGGAGGAAATAAAAGAGTAAAGTGGACAGGTGGAGTAGACAGCAGGAAACAGCACCAGGCACACAGCAGGTAGGGAGTTCAGCAGAGGAAAATGCCAGACATTTAACAGGTAAATGGAAGGGCAGCTGAATTTCTATGCCAGTCCATAGAGAGTGAAGTGAGGGAATAGTGGCTGACAGAAATAGGAAGATGTCACATCTTCAAGGAAGAGGACTTGCTTTCATTGAGAATATTAACCCAATTAACCCAACTTCTGAATAATTATGATTGCCATACAACCTGAATTTTATTTCCTATAAGCTCTTAAAGTCTTTCATGCTCATGCTCTAATGTCCATGAAGCTTGGAGGGAGATGCACCTGAGGAAGGTGTTAAGGAAAACTGACCAGAGAGAATGATGACCCTCAATCAAAGACAGACAGTAATGGGCTGGCTTGGCAAGGAAAATGTGCAGGGTGATTTGGACAGGATACTACATAATGGACAAAACAAGGCTGCATATGGTGTACCTCAGCTGGATGCAGACAAATAGGGAAGTGACAGCAGGACAACATTATGGAGACAGCTCCTCACATCCTTTCAGGGAAATCAGCATGTCTAGGTGCCTCTCTGAAATGTCTCTACATTAAAGCACATAGCATGAGGTTAAAGTAGGAGAAATTAGAGGGCTGCATGCAGTTCAGGGCTACAGTCTTATTAGGAGGGAGAGCTCCCATACCTGAAGTGCTGCAGTGGGTGGACAAAGGCTTTTTAGAAAGGCCAATCTGAAATGACAGGAAAGAGGAGTTGCCCTTGATTGGCAGGAGCAGTGAGAATGTTTTGAGCATTGCCTGGGAGCAGATAGATGGCATCTGAGAGTGTTTGAGTTATGATGAGCCGTCAGACCAGCACAGAAGGTGTTGGGGGTTCCTGTAACAACTGGTCAGGAAGAATTAGGTGAGGCCTTCCTCAGACAAGAATCTTCATATTTTGCATAAGTACATAAGATGTACTCATGAAGAATGTCAACCATCCTAATAGCTGTTGGAGGGACAGCACAAGAGGACACAAAAATTCTGTGAGCTTTTTGTGGTGCATTTATGACAAACACGGGGGACTGAGGAACCAATGATGGGAGGTGATCTGCTGAACTCATGCATATGAACAGGGGAATCCTCAGAGTGAATGTAAAGATCAGGAACAAACTTAATAGTAGTGATCATAAGATGATTGTTTCCAGTATGCTGACAAGAAATAGCAGGGCAAATAGTGATACAACAGTCCTGAAATTCAAAATGGCATACTTCAGTTTTTTTAGGGTTAGATAAATCCATTTGGATACAGCCGTTAAGAGAAAAAAATGGCCCAGGAGGGAAAGCTGTTTTTAAAAGATAACCCTCTCCAGTTTTAAGAATGCTCCATCCCAACCAGCATGGAAGACCCATGAGGATGAACAAAGATAAACCTCAAAAGTAAAATGGAAAGTGTAGAAGATTGAAGTTAAAAAAGTCAAGTCACACAAGAGAAATACTGAGATTGTGTCTGAGTGTGGAGGAATAGGGTTAGAAAAGCCAAAGCCCATCTGAAGTTAAATCTGATAAAGGACATGAACAGCCACAAAGGATACTATGGGTGCATCATTCTCAAGGACAAGATGAGGCAAAATGTGGGCTCACTGCTGAATGGGGCAGGGAAAGTGGAAAAGAAGGATGTGGTAAAGACTGAGACATTTCATTCCCTCCTCACTTTATTTCTTACTGCTAAAATTTTCTTTGAGGAGTCACAGACTCTTGGAATCAGATAAAAAGTCTGGAAAAAGGAAGACTTACCCTCTGTGGAAGAGGATGATCTCAGGCAATGTATAAACTGCATACACACGGATCTGCTGGATATTCTTTATCTTGACTTTAGCAAGGCAACTTAAAAGAGGAGCATACCGGAAGCACAATTTGTGAATCAGGCAAACAGGTGAAATCTCAGCACTTTAGTGGATGTGCCATGGGGTCTCTGGGTAACCTTGGGCAAGCCTCTTGAAGTGAGTTGAATTAGCTATCTAAATACTATTGAGAGTTAAAGATCGAAGTTAATAAATATGCCAAGTGAACTGCAACAAACTGCCTGTTACAAGTGGCTGTGCAATCAACACAGTGATAATGTGCTGTCTTCTGTCAGAAAAGCAACTGAAACCCCTAATGTTGCATGGGCAGAGGAGCAGGGGAGTAGTGTGATTCAGGGGTCTGAGACACCTTCCTAATATATTTATGTGTTCTAACTGCAGAGTGATTTTCAGGTGTCTCTTAATTCCTGTAATAACTTCTAAAATTAGGTGGATGAAATCAAGAACTGAGTTTCCTCTGCTTCACCTGAGGGTGCTCAGCTGCCTTGTACTAAATGTACACATAGATTTTACTAAGTTCATTTTATTACAGGGTTCCTATGTTTCAGATTCCTCCTTGAACTTGTATAGTACCAGACTATGGCCCAAATCCTGGCCTGTATTTCTGCACCACTATTAACATCTAGGAAATGGCAGGCGTGATGGCTCTAAAACTTGGCAGTGATGCAGATGAGTTCCTGTTGACAGATACATGCCAAGTTTGCTGTCACTTGGCTTCACCCCTGCAACTGGCAGAAAAAGAAGAATAAGACTCTGCTAATTTATCCTTTTCAGTGGGGGCAACGTTATTTGTCACCTTGCCACTTGGCTGTTCTTGTACTCTGGCGTGCGGTCCCTGCCTGTGTCTGAGTGAGGCATGATGGTTGTGGGGTCTGGAGTTTTGCGAGCAGCTGCCGATCACTGCCTGGCTATGGAGGCAGGGCACTGAGGAAGAGGAAAAGACCTGGAAGGCTGTCATCTGACAAATTATTCAGAGGGAAAAACTGTAGGCACATACAAGGTTCAACTCAAGAGACTCTGCAGATAAGCTTAGAATGGGAATCAGAAATGTATGAATAACACAAACAGAATATTTGTTGCCTGTGTTCATCTTCTTCAGTTATCCGTTTGCTGTTATCTCAAAAAAGAATTTTTTGTGTACTCACGTTTTTAAACTTTTAGAGTCTCTTCACAAGTAAAGCTCAATAGCATATCTGCCTGAGAAAGTATCAGAGCACTTCCCAAAACTGGATTCTCTCCCTTTGCAACACAATGGACTTTAACATTGGAACATGACAAATTCAGTATATTCTTCCTTATTTTTCTTAATGTTTTTATATGGAACTAGAAATTCAAAATCTAGTATAACAAATCTTATATTTAATGTGATTTTCTTTGCCTCAAAGCCAACATTAGGATTTGTCTAATTGTGTGACAAATTTAGTTTTGCAAAAGAAGATGACCACCCATGATTGTATGGGAAAATAAAAAAGGGAGGAGAGGGGAGGGGAGGGGAGGGGAGGGGAGGGGGGGGAGGGGAGGAGACCTCAGTTTCACAGGGTAGATTCTTCTTTGAATCTCTATTTTTTTCCATCCCAACATGATAAACAAGTTTCATCCCACTTTACTGTAGGCTCTTAACGGCAGGGTCTGCATTAGGAAGCTGCATACCTTAGGCTTTTCTGTACTGGGAAAACACAAACCCTAGAGGCCTCAGAAGGACCTTCTCTCTCCAGGGAATGTGTAAACAGCGCAAGGTCAAAAGCTGTGAGCTGGAAAAGTCCATTTGGTACTTAATTATTTAGCATGTATCTGTTCTTAGAGGAGCCCACATTTCATGCAGTATCAGTACCCCATAGCAGCGAATTTGGAGAACAATACCTGCAGGCACCTTCTCCATACCTAGTCTCTAAGGTAACATTGTAACTTAGGGTTTATTACTAAATATCAGCCTTAAACTCAACTTCAATCAGAAATGACTGAGCTCAACAGAGGAGTTTGTGTGCTTTGGAGTGGAATGTATTTATAAACTTTTTTTAAGCAGCAGTTCCTTTCTGTGAGACCATGAGGCATAGATGTATATATTTGCCTTTTTCTGTAGAGTTCGCAACAAAACTTCCATATGTCAAAGGAAATCAATGGTACTCATGGACCTCATTGTGTTGTTCTGTCACTTGCTCTGTTATTGAACTTTCCTGCAGTGCTCTGAAGCATTTAAAGAACACGAGAATGTAAATCTGAATAAGAACAAGTTTGAGGGGCTCTGAGGGTTCCATAAGACTTGAAGAAACTCATAAACCATGAAAGAAAAATATTCGCCAGATTCGTCTGAGAATATAGTTGACTTGTACTGGGACACAAAAAAAAGCATTCCTCCACACATTGCATAAAAGGTTATCACACTTCTCTTGACAGCAACAAATGAAGAAGAAAAAAGCCACTGCTGAAGACAGAACTTAGCTAAAACATCTGAAAGGGAAAGGAAATCGAGATCCTCTTTAGAAATTGAAAATATAATGGGATTATTCATAACATCTTTATGACTAATTTTATGTTTTTTAATCCACACTGACTCATTGGACCTGCAGGAGTTGTGGCCTTGCTGTGGTTGGTGGTGTAGATACTCAGCAGGACACTGTCCCTGCCCAGAAAGTCAGCATTGCAACTAGATGCACTGTTCTTTCTATTTTCTAGATGGGTAACCAAGGCATGGAGAGATGAGATGACTTTTCCAAGGTCGGTACTAGAGCTCAGAACTTCTGCAGCATATTCTTATCCTTAGTAAGCTCTGAAGTTAAATAGGATTTTATCTTCTTTCAAGATATAAGACATAAAATACTTCAAAATACTGTTCCAAGACTTTTTGAAATGATCCGCTACTGTGACAGCACTTAATTGCAATTAGAGGTTACTTTCAGCTCCAAAGTTGAAAGGATTCTGCCTGCCTTTGAAGACAAACCTGCTGCTGAAATATTTGTACACTGGGATTTTTTTTTCATGTAAGTGACAGTTTCCAAAGACAGACAGACAAATAAACTGATTAAGTGGCAGACAAACAGACAGGCTCAGGTTATTCTGAGTCAGACCTTATTTCCCTGTTCTTGCCTAGAGATGATTTCTTTTCTCTTTTCCTCTGTCATTGTCAAAAGGGTTTTCTGTTATGATGCAGAAAAAAGTGAAAGTATGTGTACGTGAAAGCACAAGTATTGAATTAGAAGATAATGAACAACAAAAAGAACATCCCCAAGCTATTCCTCACAATATTTTTTTCCTTAAATTCAGATAAAGACTGAAGAGCCAAATCAGAGCTTGACAACTCATGAGCTTTCTTTTATGTTTATTGCTAGCCTTACATACTCTTTCTCATATATTAGTCTTATTTTCAATGTCTGGAGAGATTACTAGTGGCTAGGTCTCCAGGCAACACTCTGGAAGACTTTAGATTTCATATAAATTATATGTCATATTTTGTCATTCCCATTTTGATATCCCAGAATTCATAGGTCATCTCAGTGGATGCCTCTTTCCAAGCAACATGATCTTGCCTTTAATGTATTTCAAATTTAACACTTTGTTATCATGTAATTGCAGAAGTGGAAACAATTTAATTGTATCAATAATGCTAGAAAAGAGAGTTTTTTCCATAATCCTATGAGTGCATTTTCTTTTGTGTGTGGCACAGAAATAATTTATGAAATGTTATTGATCTTTTTTCACCCACCAAAAAGAACAGACAGAGCTTTTTATGTCAAAGGACACAGATTAGTGGAGAATGATGTGATACCATTTTTGCCATCCTGATCTCGGTATATTTGGTTTTCAGTAGTTTGTGATTCAAATTGGACAGATACTATTATCAGACACCAATTTTTCTTTGGGACTCAACAATGAGATTGAGAGAGGACTTCATTTACTGTTTGCCTATTTTGACTTATGCTGCTTTTAAACAAGAAATTTCTCAAAAGACACAAGCCTTCCCTACACTGTTAACAGCAGCCAAATATCTTGAGTACCTAAGTCGGACACTCACCCATGGAGTATTCCCTGAACAAAGACTTAGTCTAAGTTCCTTAGAAATAACTAAGGAAGGCAGGAATTTATTTTTCTTTCTGTTAGAAGTTGCATCAGGGTACTCTTAACTGGGTTATATTTAGAGGAAAAAAATGGTTCATGTGACCAGAATAGATTTTCACAGCAATTTATCTTTACATACACTGGGAACTCCTTTGTTTGTGAAAACCTACCTCTACGCAAGGATTTCTGAAAATCTGATCTTTAAAACCTGATTAAAGAAGTCACTGTCAGTAATGAAAATATAACCCACTTTGCCCAATCCTTCCTCTTTTAGTGCTGGAGCCTCAACAACACCTCCAGCCTTCAAATCCAAGAACATGTACACCTATGTGCATTGTGTTTCTTTAGGGAAGACCTTGAGATGGGTTGAATATCTGCACCCACTCTTGGTGTCGGGGCATCTCACATCCTAGCAACAAGCAGAAAATTAACTATATTTATTTATTTATTTAGATCCTGAAGTGCTGTTATCATGACATATGCATTATTGAATTGGAATAGTATATTAATTTGCAATAAACTCACATGATTCTTCAAGTCCCATAGTACAGAGCACAGAGATCACTGGCTTTTTCTTACACAGACCTGCACTGAATTGAATTATTAAGTTCCGCTGACATTCTATACAGACGTTTGCTTTACATTGTGCTACATTTTTCTCATTACATTTTCCTATGATTTATTTATGACAATTGTATTCACATAAAATGTATGCTCTGAAGATCATATTTCAGTGACCGAACTGGCATTCCTGGAAAAGTTCACGGTGATGATTCACAAGTGATTCACTTTCTAAAATGCTCTTTCCTCCTCTGAGGTGAGTCTGTGGCATCCTATGTTTGCTTAGAGAGGCGCCGTCTACTTAAATCTTCACCTCATGATTTTCTAGGACTGGTTTCTACAAGTGCATAAATGACTACGCAGGGATTTTAAAAGCATGAATGCTGGAACGCATCTCCTCATTATTTACTTCTACAAATTTATAATCATGTAATACATCAAGACAGATGTGAAGGATTTGTGTGTCTGTGTTCAAACTACCTCTTTTAGGTTATACACAGCATTTGTCCAACCAACTCAAAATATTCTGGATGTTGGCTTGCCCCTGCTCTAATTAAGCAAGAGAAATGACAGCGCAGCACAAACAGGTATAATAATGTACTGGCATGCTGAACATTTGCAAATATTTTATCAGTTACTCAGGGCTTCATATGTAAGTGTAGACAAAGCAGACAACTGTCTGCACAGCACACTGCTGGGGGTATGATACAGTTGGGAAATGTCTCCTCTGGCTGTACCTAAAAGTTCGTAAAACTGAGCAGCACCTGTGGAGAAAACTGTGTGTGTACAGGGCTGAAGATGGAAAAAGAGGAAAAGTGTTTCACAAAATATGGGAGCAGCAAACCATTTGCATGGGCAGATAGTGATAGAAACACAGAATCACAGAATATGCTGAGTTGGAAGGGAGCCATGAGGGTCATCCAGTCCAACTCTTTACCCTGAACAGAACCATCCTCAAGGGTTAGACTATGTCCCTGACAGCATTGTCCAAATACTCTTTGAATTCTGTCAGGTTTGGGGATGGGATGTGGCTACTACCCTGTGGAATCTCTTCCAGTGCCCAACCACCCTCTGAGTGAAGAACCTTTTTCCAATATCTAACTTAAACCTTCCCTGACACACTTCAGGCTAAAGGTACATGGTTTTAAACTAAAAAGGGAGATATGTAGCTCAGATATTAGGAAGAAATTCCCTAATGTTAGGGTGGTGAGGCACTGGCACATTTTCCCAGAGCAACTGTGGTTCCTCCATTTCTTGAAGTGTTCAAGGCCAGGCTGGCTAGGACTTGAACCAACCTGGTCTAGTGGAAGGTGCTCCTGCCCATGGCAGTGGAGGGTTGGAACAAGATGATCTTTAAGATCCCTCCCAACTCAAGACATTCCATGATTCTATGCTTTTTCTAGGGTATTCAGACCTAATTTTTACCCCAGCTGTTCATCCTGCTCCTGTCTTCTCTGCTTGTCTGAGATCCAGCCTGGACTTCTCTGGAGGAGAAGTTTGGCTTTTAAGCTGAAATGCTTTTAACTTGGCTGGATGGCATAGTCAGAGGAGGGTGTTTTGTGGCAGGCACTTGAAGGATATTCTGTCTCTGAAAATGCTGTTGTATTTGTGATAGATTTTATCCTTTCTTCTTCTCAGCTCATAAAACAGATAAAGCAGATAAAACTTGTCCATGTCATATGTGGTCTTCAGGGAGACAGAGGAGGAAGAAAAACAACCAGTTCTTCAAGTGGTCACCACAGCTCCTGTCAAGTTCAACTGCAGTACCTACATGTACATCTTATGCAATAACAAATTTATAAGGGATGGAAAATAGTCTCAATCATACTCAGTCAAAATCAAAAATATTCAGATGTAGATGATGAGGATCCCTCAGGAGCCTCTACAAGCCAGTTTCAGCCCTGTCCTGTGGTACTGTGCTGGGAACCCAAGGACACACCTTCCACCTCTTGATTGTTAGACTTCCTCTCTTCTTGTGTCTCTCTGGCACATACACAATTTTTACAGCTGCTGATCTTGTTAGGGTTTTGGTGTGCATTTTATTGTAACATAGGGTGTAAATGTAACAGGGTGATTTCAGTTGGAAGGAACATTAAGAGGTCATGCGGTCCAACCTCCTACTCAAACCAGGGTCAACTATGAGGTCAAATTAGGTTATTCAGGGCTGTCTCAAGAAGACTAATATTTTAATTGGAAATAATAGTGATATCACGCTTTTAAAATACTAGAACGCTAGCTCCCGAGGGTATTCTTTCACCCAGAAGCTGCTTGAGCTTTTGCTGGCATGGTTTCAGAAGTTGCTAACCTTTTTGGATGTCTTCTTTATCCATGTGCACTCACCCTCCACTGGGAAAAGACAACACTGATGACAACCCCTCTGTGTGATGTGATATATGACCTATCAACTCAAATATTTTCAGATAAAAAATGTAAGAAAGTTGTAAGTGAAAATGTTCTACTGGGGCTTTGGTGGGGATTTTTTTTTTTTTTTTTTGTTTGGGTTGGTTTTGGTTTTGTTTCTTTTTTTAGTGTATGCAATTTTTTTTCTCCCTAGAGTCTCGAGTTTTAAGATCTGGATGGAATTTCAGTACCAGAACTCATGTGTAAGGCAGGAACACTTTTGCTTCTTTCATTTTGTAAATGAGACCTGAAGATTCAATGGCAGGTGCTCCAAGAACTAGATAAATTAAAGCTTTTTTCACTAACTTTTCAAGAATGTTTGCTTTTCTGTGGCACCTCCAGATCCTGCAACACAATGCTGTGATGAGCTGAAGTGCATAAACGGATTTCAGGAGGTTCACGTGTTTCAGCTTGTAGTCTGATGAGCAATGGATTGATCAATTATTTAATTCATGATGTCTTTTGGCAGAAATATAATCAAAACCAATAAAATAAGCCTCTAAAATGTAAATATTATTCACAGCCTTGTCTCATTTGTTGCATTTATTTGAATTTATTTTTATTTATAAATAAAAAATTAGATAAGAAGTTTCAATACTTAGTTTAATCTAGTACTACAAAAATATCTACAGTCTTTTGCTACCTCTAACATTACTAAAGATAAAGGTAATAGATAAATTAAACTGTCCTGTAATGCATAAATAGATTCCAGTTGATTCTTAATGTAACTCAGTTGACTTTGGTACGAGTTGCACTGGAGGTGAACTTGGCTGGACGTTTATGCAAACAGTCTTGAAAAATTAAGTTTATAATGCAAACACTCTTGGGAGGTTGACTTGATACATATCCTCTCATAATATTTGATTAGGTTTTATTTCAAATGTGAATTTACTATGGTGTCATCTTTGCAATCTAGAACTGTTTCAAGGTTCAATAATTTTGTTTGATTGTGTAGTGATGCAGCCTCCAGAAGATAAATAAATGCAAATAAAGGAAGCAACGAAGAGCCACGTGTGTGATGTAAGAGATCAAACAAAGTGCCTGAGGGGGGTGAGCAAAAGAGAAAGAAAGAAAAAAAGCTATCATATAAAGGAAATTAGGATAGAACCAAAAGATCTATAAAGCCATTTTTCTGTCTCATTCACACTTACAGATGATTTTCCCTTGCATTATAACCTCAAAGGTGTTAGTGCAACCAATTTTTTATTTTTTTCTATTTTTTTATTCAAAGCTCAATTATGTCCATCATTTCTTTCGGGACATCTGTACTTACTTCATTAGAGTGCACAGATGAGACATATTTTCTTGACATCTGGCCAGTTCATTTTTTTTTTTTTTAATTGTTTGTTTTTGCGTCTCACAGTTGTTCAAGGTTAACCTGAGAACAGTATGAGATTCATCTCCCCAAATTCCAAAGGTTTCACTTTAGGATAGGCTATCCACTTGATACTTGTGAAAATGGTAAGGTGCTTTTAGAGCATGATTCCCTTCTTACTGAAATAAGCACCAGAGAGGTCAGATGGATTGCTCTCTGAAAGTATCTTCTGCACCATTGTTTTAAGAAGATGAAATTTCCCTGTTCAGTGCCATCGGAGATGCTCTACAATCCTACCTGGTTTCTGGTTGCCATTCTAGAGAAATGTGTGTCTCCCACTAGACCTGAGTCATACTGGCCAATTCTGTGCTGATTACTTGGGTCAGTAAGCATACCTAGAACAGCATTGTAGAGTTTTTGCAACCAATCACAGGTTATGGTTGGAAGTCCCATTTACATTTTGCTCAGAAGACATGATGATTAATTTCTCCTTGTTCTGTTATTTTTGTGCTGTTTTTGAAGGTCACTGGTCACAGAAGGAAAATTAATCTCTAGTTGAGATCTTAAAAAGACTGAGTCATTTTGTGCAGGCAACAGGAGTGGTGACATTCAGGTGCCAAAAAAAGGAGCACCTACTGTCCTGTCATATCTCCTGAGTTGTCTTGACTGGCACTTCAGAAGGAGATTCATTGTGTGTGTGCCAGAATGATATGGACGTCTCAAGTACATCGAAGATGCTAACAATTACCCAGGCAACCACTGCTAAGAACTTTACTCATGCTCTACATCTGTCTACTGATTCAAAACCACCTTTTCTGTGGGCCTTGGCTAGGTGCCTGAAGGTAGGTGGGCTGTAATCAAACCAAGCTCTAAACAAAAGCTCAGGGCTTAGGTGAGGGAGGGAAGAGTGAAAAGCTGGCTACATCATAGAATTTTTAGGTACTATGATATATATATACAACAGCTTTTTCAAATCTCTGACCACCTAAGAATGGTTTACACGTAGCCTAGTCTTCATTCACTGGAACTGAAATCCATGGAAAATGTGTGACACTGAAGAGCTAGGTATAAGTGTTATTTTACTTACACACAGTAACTAACTTTCCTCGAAAATGTTAAAACAATAGAAGTTTTGTTTTAATCTCACACAGGTTGCTCAGGTTCAGAGGTTTTCACACTCCTTCCTCTCCAATCTAGCCAGAGCTTGTCATAAGTCACCTCTCTACCTTCCCAACACAGGGGCAATTCAGGTTCCACAGATGATTCTGAATTACCATATATTTAATGAAAAGTTGTAACTAGTAACCAGTACAATTCCTAAAACATCACAAAGAAAAAATTATTTAATAGTCCTGGAAATTCATGAGTCTTGGCACCAGCAGAGAGATTTAAGTTCATCTCAACCCCTCTTTGCTTTTAAAAACAAAATAATCTTGATCTTGCCCTCCTAAAATCTACAGAGATCTTGCAGACTTTTCAACTTCTCAGTAAAATGCATTTTTCACTGTCCCAGTAGTGCATCCTAAAAATGTACTCAAGTGGAAGACATAAGCAGAGCCTGGCAAGGAGAAGGAAAGATGGTTAAGGCATTTAAGGAGTGAAAAAATCAATCCAATGCAGCTGCACCTGCTCTGGTAAGAAGCTATAAAACCCCAGTGCTTTATTCCTGTGACAAAATAGTAATGAGAGAAGGAAATGTCACCAGATTAAGCTGCTACCAAAGATGTCACAAGTAGGGAAAAGAGACTGGCAAGGATATTAACCCACATCCTCATTACACTGTTAAGTGCTCCTTCTCAAATTACACTAGTTTCTGTTTATAGATTGCTATGTTCATTTCCAAGTTCTAATCAGCAGCACTAGAAATTGCATTTACAGCATTGTGACTTCAAGGAGGATCCCTTATTGCTGTTCCCCTGGAGAAGGTGCTCTGTTGGTGTGTGAGTGTGCCTGCACACACATACATGCATGTGTGTGTGTGTGTTTGGCTGGGTTATACCCAGGAAGTGTTTCCTCAATATTTCTGAACACTTTCAACATTTTCACACATATGGGACACACAAACACTACATAAAGTTTCATAAAACAAGGCTATGAAAAGGGATAGCATATAGAATGAAGTATGATATGGTAGATAGTCCTTACTCAATGAGGAGTGAATTTAGGTCTAACTACCAGATGGCAGAGCTGAACACAGAAAATCCATATGTGTGATGGCAGCTAGGGACAGCCATTGACATACTTGCTTTTCCAGCCAAATGCCTCAGCAGATGCAGAGTTTTACACTTTAACATTACAATATGGCACTAAAACCCGGGAGAAGAGTTATATGCAGGAATCAAAGACAAATTAAAGGGACAGTGCTAAATTCTGCCCTCTTCCCATCATGGAGGGGAGCGTGTACTGAAAAAGTGAAAGAAAGGGGTTTTTTTTCTCTATTTGCTGAAGTAATAAGACACTATTTTTTCCTTATAATAGGAAGACAATAAGGAAAGAGAAAGAGATTAGTGATCAAATTGACAAATCTGTGGGTTTGTTTCTTTGTGCTGGTAGACTGCTTAAAAAATACCCGCATCTTTCTCATTTAAAGGACATAGCAATTTAGGAGTCTTACAATCAAGAAATATATATGGGATGAAAATCAGTAGATATATTTCTGAACCTGGTAGCCTAATTTCTGGTTTATTTGGTTTTTTTTGTTTTCTTTTTTTTTTTTTTTAACTTTTTTTTGTGTTGTATTAAGAGAATTATCCTCTGTACTTAGTTCAGAAGTCAATAAGTCATACTAACATGTACAAAAGGGGCTTGTAATGCACTTCCAAGGTCAGACACACGTGTTGTAGAATCACCGAATAACTTGAGCTGGAAGAAACCTTAAAGATTATCTAGTTCTGACACCCCTGCCAGGGACTGGAACACCTCTCCCTAGATCAGTCTGCTCCAAGCCCTGTCCAGCCTGGCCTTGAACACTTCCAAGGATGGGGTATTCACAGGCTACCTGGGCAACCTGTGCCAAGGCCTCACCACCTTCACAGTAAAGAACTTATTCCTAACGACTAACCTGTATTTCTCCTTCTTTGGTTTTTACTCAGTACTCTTTGTCCTGTCGCTACAGCTCCTGATGAAGAGCCCCTCTTCAGCTCTCTCAAGAGCAGAATAGAGGGGGGAGAATCCCCTCCCTTGAACTGCTGTCCACGGTCCTTTGGATACTTTTGGCTTTCTGGGCTATGAGCGCTCACTGTCAGCTCAAGTTGTTTTTCATCTGCCATCGCCTACCAAGCTGATCTCCTCAGGGCTGCTCTCAATCAATTCTCCAACACATTTGTAGCTGTACCCAGGATTGTGTCACTCTTGAGCTTTGAGTTGGTAACCCTTAAATTCAGCTTTATTCTTGGTCCCCTCTGCCCTCCAGGGCTTTATCCCATGGGACTCTACCGAGAAGGTCCTTGAAGATGCCAAAGTCTGCTCCCTGAAGCCCAGGGCAGTGAGTTCACTGCATGCACTCCTCCCTGCCCCAAGGATCCCCAACTCCACCTTCTCTTGGTCACTGCAGCCCAGGGTACCTTGGAGCATCACATTCCCCACCACCTGCTGTGAGTGAGCACAAGGTCCTGTGTGACATCTCTCATTGCTGGCTCCTCAGTCACCAGTGTAAGGCCTTGAACATGTCCTCAAACACTTCCAGAAACAGGGCAGCCACAGCTACTCTGAGCAACCTCTTCCTGTGTGTCTTTGGAAAACTATCTAAGTTGAAATCCTAGCAACATTTGCAAAACTTCCATTTCTTTTACTAAGACTGGAATTTCACACTTTATGTTTTTGTGCCCCTGTCCTTTCCTTCCAGACTTCATTTTCTGGTCTTCTTAGAGTATAAACTCTTAAGGACAGAGACTACCTTCTGGTGTCTCTATCTACTGAAGTTAATGTACCAGGGCTGAAATCCTGGCTGGATCTTTAGGCACTATTTTTATGTAATAGATGATACTGGAAAATGAGAATTTGCCTTGGCTTTCTTGAGAAATAATTTTTAGGACCAATTTTGATTCACTGTCTGTTTCATTTGTACTTCTGGGCTTATGTTGGCATTGGTTTTGGTGTGCAGGAATACTTTAAAAGGAAACTTGCAAACAGGAAGAGATTTGAATTTTGTTAGGATTTGAGTACTTGCTGAGAAGCTGAGAAAAGAGAACAACTTGCAGAATGAAATGTTTACAGAAAATGAGAGGAAAAGGTTAACTGTTCCCCTCACTACTCTCAGACTGAATGCAAAGGATAAATCACACTTCATGTAAAAAAAAAAAAAAGCACCTATTTCTCTACATTGATCACAGAGAGGAGTTAAAATAGCTAGTTTGGCTAGATGTCTAAACTCCAGATGATGAAACTTAACCTAAGGGTCTTTTGGATCAGGTCACAAGATATTGCATTCTAACACCATAACATACCTTCAATTTTTAAACACAGTTTTCCATTGATTTTGAAGAGGAGCTCCTAAAGAAATCAATGTCACGCTATTGCCCTTGTGCATACACATGCTCTTAACCAGCAAAGTAAGGCTTATAAATCTGGAGACTGATAGAGAAGGTTCACCATACTAACAAAGCTTATCAGGACCTTCCCTAAAGCATGCCCATCCTCCACTGGAGAGAGATGTGCTCACTGGTTAAAAAACTTTATCTACTCTCAGTCTTATTAGTTTAGGAAATTAGTTCCTTTATTAGCTTTTGGATTAAATAAATAAAGAGGATACAATTTCATTTTCAATATTGTCGTAAGTCTTTCCACCAAAATGAAAAGGAAGCAGTTTCTGATTTAAATATATCTAATATCCTGTAACATCTTCTTCTGTGCCATTTACCTCTGGAAATGTTTGAAAATGCAATTCAAACTGCTACCATAGCATGCTGCTAACTCCTGAAAGCAGTCATGTGTGAGTTTAAATTTTATTGTTTTAAAATCCAGTCTCCTGGCTTAAGAGTGTTGTAAAATTTGAATTTTGCATTGTTATTTTCCTTGCACACATTTTATCAGATGCGAGATAATAATCACAGCATTAAAATCTGGAGAAAGAAAGAAAGAAAGAAAGAAAGAAAGAAAGAGAGAAAGAGAGAAAGAGAGAAAGAGAGAAAGAGAGAAAGAGAGAAAGAGAGAAAGAGAGAAAGAGAGAAAGAGAGAAAGAAAGAAAGAAAGAAAGAAAGAAAGAAAGAAAGAAAGAAAGAAAGAAAGAAAGAAAGAAAGAAAGAAAGAAAGAAAGAAAGAAAGAAAGAAAGAGAAAGACTCAGAAGACATGCTATATGATGTACTTTTGCTGAAAAAAAAATTTCTTCATTTTCTGATCTACAGTCCCTTTATACAATTATTTCTGTAGGAAATTTTATCCCGGTTACAGAATTTGTCCTGTTAAGCTCAAAAGAGCAAACGAGGCTGCAAGTCCCAGAAGAAATGGGGTCTATTAATATATTTCCCAATACAGTAAATCCTGTATATAAAACAGATCACTTGCAGTACTCTATGACAATTTAGCTTTTTGTTGTGAGTGATGTAGAATTGTTGACCAAGCAAACTGGTTTCTGTGTCAAGGTTCCTCTGTACAATTTGACTGTTAGAATATAGTACAGAAATCAAGTTACACTTTTTTTTTATATTTTTCTAATGAAAAGGTTTAATAAACTGACACAAAAGTGACTGGATATACCTTTTTTTTTTCACGTTCATTGAAGTAAACCAATCAGAACAACATCTGATCCAGAATAAAATCCTTAGAAAGACAGAATTTTAAAATTAATTGGTGTGTTGTCAAAAAAATACCCACTTATTTGTTCTACCAAGCATATTATTTATATTTATGGACTGAAATGCAAAGTGAAAGAGAGGCTTGAAAGAAGATAATTTTCCCTCAATCTGTTGCAAAGAATTACAATGCTCATGGAAAATGTCTGCCCCAGTTGTTTGGTTGCTATATCAGTAAATCATTACTCCAAAGTAACAACAGCAAAGCTATGAGTTTAGTGGAAATTCCTTTTCTGCTAGAGAATAGGTTCTGAAGAGATTGGAAGAAAGTAGTCCAGACAATAACACACACCCCTTTACCATCACCACCTGTGATCACTGCAGCAAGAATTTCACAAAGAGTTCCTCCTAGATTATTTCAAATACAATTCACTGAGATATCTGAGGGCATCATAAGATCAGAAGCTTGTCCTGGAGCATACAAAACTCCAGAAAAAAATAGCAATCAGACAAAAAATAAACAACAAGCCAAACCACTCAGCAATCAAACCAACTTACTTTATCCTTGAATTATCTAAACAATTTCCATGATGACTTTAAAGGTCACTCTTATTTTCTCTCTAGCCATGTTGTGTTATTCACTGATAAATATTACCTCAAAACTACTGCATAATAGGAAGGAAAACAGGAAGGAAAGGGAAGAAAATAGCAAGGATAGAAAGCAAAAGAAAGCAAAAGAGAGATGGAAGAAAAAAGATATATTCATTATTCCTGTGGTCCTGGTGAACGGCCAGAAGCTGGACTTCAATGATTCTTGTGGATCCCTTCTAGTTCAGGATATTGTATGATTCTGTGACTGCCAGTTATTTCAATTACTCATTACTGATTTTGTAGACTCTTTTATATGTGAACAATGATTTGCAAGATTCCCATTGACCGTGAATTTTGTGTCTCAGGACGTAAAATTTAGAGAAGGGTTAGGGCAAGAAAAAGAAACAAACAAAGAAGGACTGCAGTAGCATCATCAAAGGCTGTAGATGCACTCCCTAAACAGTCAAGTGCAAGGACAAATCACCTGATTGATTTTATAAAAATCATCTGATCGATCTTATATGATCATTTGTATTCTACCCAGCTGGGCATTGCATGTGTTCCTGGCCGCATCCTGACAGCTGTATGTCTCTTGCTTGATTATAAATCCTCAGCAGTGATGAAAGGGATTTTTGATAAGCTAATAACTGACCTATCTCTGGACCTTCAATCATGTCTTCTGACAATGGATTACAAGAAGAGTAAGATACTCTGAAATATTGTGATTTTCCAAAATTGCTTCATTAAACTGTCTGGGATTTCTGGCCTAAGGTCTTTTTAATGGGATGATAAGTGACTCCTGGTCATACAAAATTGTCTTTATGTAATTTCTGCTGGATGTCTACATTTACTGTACTAAGATTTAAGTGAAAATTTGGCTCTATAAGCATTATGGAAATTGACTAAGAGTGATGTGATCATCAGGATTAAATCCTAATTTAAAGAAATCACTGCTTTCTCCATTTTCCAACATCATGGAAAGACTCAGAAGGTGCCAATGTCCAATTTTGGTCCCAATGGTGGTCAAAATTAGCAGGAAGGAAAATGGAAGAAGTTCAGATGTCCTTGCCTAGACTATTCTCCTTGCCTAGGCTGTCCCTGCTTCATCTCATCACTGTGTTCTTAGCATGTCTCAAGAACAAAGGAAAAAATAGAAAACAAAATGTCAGACTACAAGAAGAAAATTCAATTACTTGAGCTCTCAATCATGCCTACAAGTAAAAGAAAGCAGATCAATAGATTTTGCTGTAATGTGGCCCATTAAGTGTTTCTCCTTCATGGTGTATCTCTGTGAAGATTTCTATTTCCCAGAGACATATGGAAGAATTCACTGTATAATGTGGGGAACTGACAAGAAGCAAGAACAAGGTCAATAGAACTGATCTGAGGAACTTTTCTTTGTGTGACCACTTTGGTTTTTTACTACTACTTTGTTTTTCACCTTCTGATGACGGTATGAGTATTAAAAACTACACACAGAAACTCTAGTATTAAGCCTGTACTATATTTTCATAGCTCCCTTGACATACCTTGCTGTCAAGGACAAAAAGGCCATCTAGTCTGAAGTCTTGTACCATGTGGGCAATAAAGTTTCTCCTACAGACCTTTGTGCCAATCCAAACAAATTAAGCAGAAGAAAAATTACCAAGGAGTGAGGTGCTAGAGTCAAACCTGAGAAAGTTGTTCTGGTCCTTGCTTCTCCCTAGACCTATTGGTGAAGGTCATTCAACCACTCACTGCCTAAGGTCCTTGTTTGCATTATGCAGGCATTCCAAGCTACATTCCTTGTGAATTGTAGACTAAAGTTATATACAAAAGGTGCTGCTGATTGTGAGGTAAATTGATTTTTTATGGAGTACATTACTCAGAAGAGGTAACCTAATCCCAGCCTCATTAGCCCATTCCTGCAATCAGTTTAATTAGACTTAAAAAAAAGGTGACTTCTCAGTTTGGGTAGACCGTATGCTTTCAGAATGTGAGTGAATATGTTCAGAGGCTAAACCAGCTTCTCTGTAGCTGGTAAACTTGTATGAACACACAACTGAACTTCTGATTAAATATTAATGCATCTGGTAAGTCATAAGAGGAGGACCATATAGGTTGCTCAAAGCAGCCTAAAACTATTGTGTACTTTAGGCAAATATATAGTTTTGATGCTATATCTTTAAATAATGAATAAATCAGCTTAGCATTCTTTTAAGCTATTTCAATTTTTAATAATTCATCTTAATTAATATGAAGAAATATTACTCTAATACTTATGTGATTAATATTAAATTATATTAATTAAATTTAATTAAGGTTAATTGCTAGTTAATGTACTGGTAAAACCTCCTGCAGTAGCTTTGTGTTTTGTGGTTACTTTTCTTCCCTTTTTTTTTCCAAAATCTTTTTTGAACCTGATTGAAATTCTGTCAGTTGTGTTGTTCTGAGGGATCACCCATCCCTTCTCATCTGTGAATATTTTATAATCAGTTTTCTATTAAAAACATTGCAATTCATTGGCCATCAATTCTCTTAGGCATTTGTGATTTTTTAAAATTGTTTCTATACATTTCATTTTACATAAATAAATAAATAGTGTTTCACTATTAGAAACCAAACTTCCTGAACCTTTAGGCACACATTAAGCAATTTATCTGGTACATAGTCTAATAACTGAGAACTCGTTAATACTTTGTGAATAGAACACTCCACCAGCCTTAAGATTTCATTAAAAAATTGTCCAGCAACTAATCACATGGAATCTGTTGTTTTCATCTATAGCAATCTTCTTCTTCCTTTAGTGCTCTGAAAAAAAACAAACTATAAAGCCTTATTCTACCTTTTCTTTTCTGGTTATTTCTTTTTTCATTGCATTTGTATTTGTTATGTTTATATTTATTATTATTTTCTGGTGTCCATGGTCTATAAATAATAGCAAAGAAGATTTTCTTTTTTGCTAGATGCAACATGTGTAGAGATTAAAAATACAAACTAACAAAATCCTCACAAACCCACAGAAAAACCAACAAACAAAACCAGAACGATAAATACATCCATTCTCTTTTGATTCAAAGTTTATTTACAGTTTCTGTTGGTGGGGGTGGGGGAAGATAAAAGATCTGCTGCTCCGAACAACCCAGTTAAAGCTGCTTCTATACTGAAACGCCCTAAGGCTGTCAAAAAGGACCTTGACTGGCGTCTGGAATGAGCCATTATCCTGGCAATGGTTTGGCATATCCCAGGATGGTATGTATTAGCATATCCCTGGATATTAGAAGTTATCATATGCCTTAGTAACACAACTTGCAGATTTTGGATTGTGTTCATGAGAACAGATTTTTCCAACAAGTAACTTGCCAAAGGCTTGATATAAAAAATACTTATGCCTAATGTCTGTCATTCCATCTATGCCAGTTCATTCTTCCTGGGCTGGACTGGATCCACCCTGGCACCTGAAATGGAGTAAACAATGTCACTAGCTATTGAAGACTTTGATGTGACCTGTGTTATTTTTACAGACATTTGCCATAAGGATAGTGACTTTATGGCACATTATGGCTGACTAGTGGTCTGAGATTGTCTTATATTTTTATGGACCTCCTCATCTCAAAAAGACGTCAAAATACTGTATAATTTGTATTCATCAAGAAATTGTCATCTCTGTGAAAGAACACAGCTGCTGGTAAGTCTTCATTTGATCAATGGATACCTGCATCCTGAATATTTAAAGCGTATATTCATATGCTCTAGAACATTTACAGTCGTACACATAGCTGGGGAGTAAGCACCTTTTTGACATTTCAAATCATACCAGAGTAATAAATTTTCAAACCAAATAAATTCTGTGTAGACAGTGAGAAATTTTGTCTTTGTGGGAGAGGACTGGATTCATGAAGAGGCAGACAGGGAGATTTACTTATTTTAGAGATTTTCAAATTATTTTTGTGGTGTACAGCAAACTTTTAATTATTTATGTGCCTCAGAATGGGACACCTTGTGGTTTCTATCTGCTCACCCCAATTATAAAAGGTATTTGTATAGATCTTATTTTTCTTCTGGATCTCTTTGGTAATCTGAATACAGAAAATAGATCTCATAAAGACAAAAAAAAACAACACTTGCCTTTTTGTATTATGTTGATTTGTAGAAAATTAAGGGTATTTTTCATGAAATAAAGTGTAGCTCTACCTTAAGAGAGGATCACAATTATCTCCCAAATAAGATTCATTCTATTTTCTTCTGGTCCTTTATTACAGAATCAGTAAAAATAGATGAACGGTACATCTTTCTGCTACTAATTCAGGCTAGTATAATTTAGGGAACATGAGCAAAACTCTATCATCTCCAGAACTCAAGAATGATCATGTATATTTTGAAAGGGAAATATAATTAAAGTGGTGCAAAATCACATTGTTTTATCAGTGTGACTTTAGCAGAGCCAGGACTTTACCAATAGTAAGTAATAATAGCACAGATTAGATCATTGTTCAAACAGAAATCCCATGTATGCTTGCTGATTCCTTAGAGATTAGTTATTCATAATCTCTTGACTCTGTTTCAATAAGGTTGGGGGTTTAGCTCAATATTTTTCCAGCTGCAGAAAGAAATTTTATAAACAATATCTGATTGCTGCAAGAGAGTACGTGTTTTTCACCTACATGATTTCCTTCTCCTTTCTAAAAAGCCTTTCATCTCAGTGCTTTCCAGAAAAAACAACAAAACAATGTAAATGCAAGACTTATTTTGATTTCCCATAAAGAAGCCTGTCTTTTTACAGAGAATCTATGAAATCAAATGTGCATAATGCAGCCTTTGTTTTTTTTTTTCCCTCATATTCCTTGGCTATTTCATCTGAAAGTTCTATTACTATTATCTTGAGAATATTTATTTATAATAAATAAGTAAATGAATAATAAATAAATTCGTATTTATTTACAATAAATATTTAGACTGTTTTACTTTGTTTACAGATGTTATACATCTACCTTATCCATTATACTTGTTCTCTTAAGATATCTGATGTTTTAAGTAGTGAATGATATTACGAAGTTTGTTACCTTTACCATCTTTTTCACTTGAGTATTTCTCTTAAGCTTGTGGGAAACTGAGTCAAAAGCCTTCTGTGATTAAAGTGGTGGTGTTGAAGTCAATAATAGTATTTGTACTGATTTCATTGAAAACATGATCTTATCCCATTGCTTGTGTGTTTGCAGTTGATAGAAAATCTTTGGGAACAGATTCTCAATGAGCATACAATGGGGTTACACCACCAAAATACAAAATAAACAGACCTCTGTGGATTTACATCTTCTGGGGTTTTAAGGAAAATGCTCTACATTTCTACAAATGTGTAGAAATGCTGATGTCTGGGGGAAGAAAAACTTCCAACAACTTCAGCTGAGATAGATTGTTGTAGTAGGATGAGGATGTGAAGTTGTAGTGGCTTATCTTCCCAGAGCCTTGAAATTTAACCTGCTCTGCAAAGTTGCATTTTTGCTGTTTGGTACAATGTTGAGCAGGATCACACACCATAAATGCCCACAAAACCTTCAGCAAATCCAGGCTACAGAGGTAGAAACTGAGCTGCAAGTAATAGTCACAGATATTTCACAAATCACAGATGACACTTTCCATTAAGTTAGATCCTCTTCAGTTACTATTATTTTTCAGACTTCCGTAGTTTAGGTGGAGTCTATCCATGCCAGATAGCTGTCTCAGGATTACAGTGATTTTTTTAAATTAGGGGAGTAATTTTCTAAAACTTACTGACTTGTTTACCCTAACTGAGTCTTATTATTTCTTTATGTATTTTCATCAAGGAATGTTTTCCATATAATAAATGAGGTCATTGTTCTGAACAACTGAGATGCTATTCCCAATTCCCTCTCCCATTTGATACCAAACAACTTCAATTAAAATGTTAGAATATGGAAATAGTTCCTTGATGAAAGACACTCCAAAAAATGGCGTTTATTTCATATAAAACCATCTAAAAGTTTTATAAGGAGCCTAGATGACTAATTTTCATTAAACATCTAATTTAACTTTTAGGAGGCTCTAGCTTGAAAAGGAAAATGTCTGTGTTATCATGACCCTACTAAAAGTTTTAAACAGTTCCCTGAAATATTATTGAAATAATGAATCTTTTGACCCTACTTCTGAATGGAAAACACAAGAAACATACATAATATTGCATATTTACTTACATCACACTCATCTGCTTGAAAACACCTGACTCATCTTGGCAGGAATGATGAAACTCCTCATTAAGCTGTTAAAAAAGAAGGGAGAGGGAGGGAGAGAACTCTAATTAAGCAGCTTGATAAAAATTCTGACCCATAATAGATTGAATAGGCTTTTTGTTCAGCAATAATTCCTGGTACTAAGTGAGTCCACTGGGAGCAGGTATATCTGATACTGCAGGTTGATAAATAAATGTATTTATTATTTGAAAAAGCTTCAGGAGGAAGCTTGCTTCTTTTATTTTCATTTTATTATTACAGACTTCAGATTACACTTCAAATTTTGCCATATGGGAAAAAAAAACACACTGAAATTTGTGGTTCTGTAAATTCTTTGATAAGATGACTGATACATGCTTTTGAAGGGGAAAATTTCTCTTTTTTTAAAATATAGTTTTTGGTAATACATTTTAACTTTTTCTTCTCAAAGGAAAAATATCCCTTACTTCTTAAAAAGGATTGCCCACACAAAATAGCTGAGGATTTCACTGCTGGAGTGCAAGTCTTGGTCACTTAAACCACATATTTGAGAGTAATGCCATTACCTGTTACAACTTGGATTGTTTACTATCAACCAGAAAAAAACCAGTTCCATACTTCCCAGATAGTCATCCTAAAAAATCATTGGAGGACTGGTGCTTTGATACAAACTTTATCTAGGATATGCTTCTGCAAATCTGTATTTAAGGTATTTAAGACTTTTTCCAAAAGCAGGACAAAGGAAAGTGGTCTTCCAAAATCTGGAGTAACTAGTGGGTTTCTGATTTATTTATTTATTTATTTTAATCTGGCTGGGTTTTGTTTGTTTAGGAGGGGGGAGGGGGCAGGGGTGTGTTTGTTTTCTTTTTTCTGGCAGTACTTGCTCAAGAAAAGCTTTTACAGGTGACATTGTTGACAAATGTCACCATTCAATGGGAGCAGCTGAAGGAGTTGAAGGTAATTAGCCTGGATCATTCTTGGAGTCACCATGCCTGAAAACATCTTTTGGTGGTGATTTTGCTGATGTTGGCTTAAATGGTTGGACTCAGTGATCTTGGTGGTTTTTTCTAGCCTTAATGATTCTGTAACTCTGTGTCTGTCCTCACAGAACAGAGTTTCTTCTTTTGTTCTTCCCAGTTGAGATATAACGACCTTCAGGCTGGTGGGATGAAAAATGCACAAGGCTATATACCTGCTCTGAATTCTTTCTGTGATTAAATTGTTTGCTTCCCTGCCTCTCATTGATGCTCTACTGCAGTGGATATAATTTTCCCAGCATGAAATCTTACAGAAAATATGCACAACAGCAAAAACTTTGTTTGGCTTCCAGTGAAAGTAAGAATTCCCAAACTTTCACCAGAAAGAAAACATTAAAAAAATAAATAAATATATTTTTACACATGTATATATAAATATAGAAATTCACATTTGAAATTACTCTGTAACCCTCTGCACCATTCACTTATGTCCACCTCCATCATAATAACACACTGAAGTTGAACCTTAATCATGAACTGAACAGCATGAGTTCAACCACTGGCAAAGGGAGTTATCAGGGGTTATTTTACATCACAACACTGTGGCATACATCCAGCTATACATTTCCCCTCCAAAACTGTAAATTAACTCATTGATAAATTAAAAAAAAAGGTGCTGATGTCTGGTGTCATGGGGCTTTGGCAGATAACTGGGAGGCCTTTTATATTCTAGCCCAGTGCTCCTACTTTCAATTAAAAATTAAAAGCTTGCTCAAACTGAGAGGATGATATTTCAACCAGGTTGCTTCACTTGAAGTTGGTTTCTGAGAAGAGTCTCAGTTGCCTTAAAGCCTCAGGGCACCTTTCTTTGAGGATCATTGGTTGATTTACACAAAACAGTTCATTGCTACAAATGAAAAATCCAAAGAGTGTGTTGATTTACTCTGGGTTGTTTACAGGAATCTTTGTTGGTTTTTTTCGGTTTTTTTTTTTTTTTGTTTTTTTTTTTTTTTAGGGCAGAAATAATCTCTGAAAAGCAAATCCTTGAACTCTGGTTTATATCTGTGAATAAGGAATAAAGAAGCTTAGCAAGTTTGCAGTTTTAAACAGGTTAGAAGGAAAAATCCACCTTTTCCACATTTCTTTCAACATTCCAACAACAACTGAGAGATTAAGTTTACTACATGACCTTTATGTTAGCTTTTTTAAAAATATGCAGAAAAATTATTTTCCTGTAATTTAGGAAATGTTTATTTATTCTGTGTAAATATTCCCCTAATGTATAGAAAAACAGAGAGCAAGAGCAATTTGCCAGTATATAAGAGCTAAAAGTGAAATCAACCATTAACAACAATGAATCCAACCCTGAAAAAAAGTGATGGGGTGTTAGATATTTAGGGTAGGACTTATCTCAATTTTATCTGTCTCAGTGCTAGGCATCAAATTTACACTGTGATTCCAGAATTTCTTCATAGTCAATGGAGAGAAACAGCTGCTGGAAGAGGGTGATTGATCTCCCTGCTCCCATCTTAGGTATCTTTTTGTTGATGCATTAGTTGTTCATGAATTTTGTTGTTCATCTGGAAGTGATATCCTTTCTGTATTGAGTACAGAAGGCGTCTTGATGCTCAACTTAAAATTCATGTATCACATTTAGATAGACAAAATTTAAGGGAGTGAATACCATACTGAGTGTTTGTTTTTTATTTGATATAGTGTTTAATCTAGATGTTTTTTCCTTTGTTTAAAATCATATGTAACTTACCATTTCAAACACCAAATTAGCTGAAATCCCAGATGTGACTTTTTGAGTTTCCCCAAAACACTCCAGTATGTGTTTTGTTTAATAAAATTGGTCCATTTAATCTGTATTCTTCAAGTGTAAAAGAAGTCTTGGTTCTATGTCATAATGCAAATTTTGACTTCCTGTTATATTTCAGATTTCTTGGTTGCCAGCAATTTGATCATGAACATACACAGCTCTACCCAGTATCAAAAGGAATCTCAGAACAAAAGGATATTTCCTACTTCCACTTCTGATTTTTCATTACATCAAATGCCTGGTACAAATAGAAGATACTGGGGGTGAAATAAAGATAATGAGAGTCCCTTGATGTTGAATAAGCTAATAGGAATGCAGTCTGTGTCTCATTAAGTTCAGAGGAACTTGGGCAAATGGGATACATGGGCTGAGACCACTCTGTAATGTTCAACCAGGCCAAGCGCTGGATCCTGCTCTTGGGTCACAACACTCCAGCAGCTCCTGGCTGGGATAGAGTGGCTGGAAAGCCTCCCAGTGGGGAAAGGACCTGGAAATGCTGGTTGACAGCAGCTGAACAGGAGCAAAAGTGTGCCCAAGAGGCCAAGGAGGCCAATGCAATAGTCTGGCAGCAGAACCAGGGCAGCGACCATACCCCTGTCCTGCACATTGCTTAGGCCTTTTTGAAATTCTGGGGTCAGTTTTGTGCCCCTTATGAGAGGAGAGACATTGAGGGGCTGGAGCATGTCCAGAGGAGGGCAGTGGAGCTGGAGAAGGGTACGGAAAATAAGTCATTATGAGTAACAGCTGAGGGAGCTGAGGGTGTTTATTCTGGAGCAAAAGAGGCTGGTGAGAGATTGCACCCTCTCTACAACCACCTGAAAGGAGGTTTTAGCAATGTGGAAGTCAGTTTCTTCTCCAAATTAAGAAAAAAAAATAAAAAGGGGGAAATGGCCTCAACCTGCGCCAAATTTTAGATTGAAGTTGAGGAAAATCTATTCATGGAGAGGGTTATTAAGCTTTGGAGCAGACTGCACAGGAAAGTGGTGATCTCAATGGACTCAATGGTCTTAAAGCTTTCTTCCAACCTAAAAAAATTCTATGATTCAATTATTCTAAGTATGATTCAAACACCTTTTTAGAATCTGGAACACTTTTTACAAGCCCTGATTTCATCAACCATCTTCAAAAATATATTGTCAGTGATTGCTAGATGCTAAATACTAGCTATAGGGTCTAGAGTATTGAAAAAAAAAGGAAAATAAACACAAAAAATGGACAATAAGTGGCAACCATTATGCCAAGATTTTTATGCCTTAAATATTAAGTGCAAAAACAAGCTGAGGAAATAAAGTATTGTAATTCATGCTAAAAAACAACAACTACATATTGGAGCATCATTTTATCCACTTGTGTTTTGTGATGTGTATCTTGGAACATACTGCTTCTGATAATTTTGGTCTTTCTTCATTTTCCTCTGGAGCATTTGGAGCTAACACAGGCTGATGAAGGAACCAGATGGATGAGCCATGATATCCTTCAGTGTAACTTCAAATTTCCAGAACATTTTCAGAACACTTTTCATACTACAACAGAGAATCTGCACTCAAAAACCTGAATAGCAACTAAAAAAACCAAACCAACCAACCAAACGAAAAAAAAAAACACCCCAAAAACTTGTTGCATTTCACAAGAAGATATTTAGTATTTAGAAATCCTATAGGCTAATAAAAATATATTGTAAGACCAGTTATAGATGCCAATACAGGCAAACATTGAAGATTCCCTACTCCATAATTATAGTAAAAAACATTTGTTACACATTTGAAGAATTGATGATGTCAGGAAGAAGCATAGAACTACAAACACATTAGTTGTTCATAGATTCTTGAACTCCATACCAGTCCTGCCTCTTTGTGGCAGAAATCTCATTCTTCAGTACCTCAGCACTGGGGTTTTGTGTGTGGCCAAAAGAATTTATTGCTTATGAACAGGCAGCCAAGCTAAATTATCTGTGCAACTCTATGTTAAAAACTTTCATTTCTTAATAAATATTTGAAATATTTCTATTTTTTTCATCTGCAGCTCTTTTGAGAATTTCTAAGACATTTATCTACAAGCCTACTCTTGTTTTTTGTTCCCTAAAATTGACATGTCCTCACACTAACCAAGAAAACAATACAAACACAACAAAAATAACTCAGCAATGACCTCTTCTTTAGCACTATTCTTTCCTACCCCAAGGCTGTCAATTGATTTAACACTGAGAACCAAAGAAATAGCCATAAACCAAGTGCCTGTGAAGCTTTTAAGTCCAGAATAAAGTTTGATCAGTAAGGGAAAGCTTATATATTTAACTGTACATTTGGAAAAGCACATACACATAAAGAGAAGCTGATACTGAGCACATTCTGCAGTCCTTCCTTAATCTAGTGGAGAATTTTATATTATTTTTGGCCATACCATGAATAAGGTGTCAAATGCCTGAACTGTCACAACAGATATCACATGCTGATGACAGCCAAGGTAAGAACATCAAGGAATATAAAGAATAAGAAAACAGCTTGTTGTTGGTCCTATATTTGTCAGGACAGAGGAGATGGCCACAAGTTGCACAATGGAGGTTTAGATTGGATGTTGTGGAAAATTATTTTCACTGAAAGGATGTTCAGACATTGGAACAAGCTGCCTGAAGAAGTGGTGGAATAACCACCACTGAATTTCTGAAAGTGGGCAAGGTGTGGATGTGGGATTTGAGGACATGAGTTAGTGGGGAACACAGAGGTGCTGATTTAATGGTTGAACTCAGTGACCTTAGAGGTCTTTCCTTACCTAAACAACTCTATGATTCTGTATTTTCCAGAAAGGATGAGGCTGCTCTATTGCTGTTTCTGACTTCAGCAGACCTCCTTGCACATTTTTCCTGAAAGTTAGAATTTTAAACCCCACAACCATCTGTAATGTCTGAAGGTGTAGCCCTGGAAAATAACCCACTATACAGCAACTTTCAAGCCACATGTAACTCTTTTGCATTAGTTTGACAATCCATGATGTAAAGCAGGTACAAAGCAATCTGCTGTTTTCAGTCAAGTAATTTTTTTTCTACTTCACCTAAAATTTGTGGAATGGTGCCTCAGAAAGCAATCTGCTGGTCTTCATGGTTTGTTTAGTTGTCACCCACAGCCAGCATTTAAATACATGAAAAACAGGATCCTGTCCTCCCTAACAGAATCACTTAAACATACACCTCCAGTCATTCCCACTAAGGCAATGGGGGTGAAATTTCCGTAAACAATCTGCCCTGACATTGTTGTGGTCCCTTCTGTGTCAGCAACATTGAATGCTCTTAGGTAAAATCTTTGTTTGATAGCATTGTACAGGAATCACACAGAATTCTGTTAAGGTTTTATGACTTGTCAACTTGTTCTTTCAATTTGTGGTTCTTGTTAAAAGTCTGTATCCTCTCCAAACTACAGCTGCCTAAACTTTTTCACATGGGAATTAGGGAAGGATCTTTCTGCAGATACATATTTTTTCTTGAAATTTTTTGCTACCTTTTCCTTTTTCAGACCCTTCAGAGCAATATTGCCTTATTCCTTCATCTGGGTATTGATATATAGGCAGCTAAAGTGTTCATACAGATGTGGAGACGGGCTTGAAGCAGGGGAAAATGCAGAAATTGTTTGCCTTTTTGTGTACATGTTCTTGGCTATTCCACCATATTCTATTTCTGCACAGAAGAATATGCCACAGCACTGCTTTTCTGAGGATTCTCACATTTCACTATGTCCAGAAGGAGATTCTAGGCTACAAGGAGCAATCCTGGCGGGTACAAAGTATCTTTCAGAGGTATAAGAAATCCTCCTCTCCTTGTGACTTGTTTCCAGCAAACAACTTACAGAACTGAGTCTGGAACTCTCAGGCAACCAACAAGAGCTGGGAAATTAAAACAGATTACCAGGTGACAGCCCAGGATTGCCACCCACCACCGGGTGTTTTTCTTATTTGAGAGGAGAAATGGGTTACAGTTGAAAGGAGATAAAGAAAATAGTGAGAAATAGAGTTATCTGAAATTTGAAATAATGAAGGTCTCATCATATTTCTGCACCCTCAAGGAAAAAGCTGTTCAGATTTAAGAGTTTTCTTCAATCTAGGACAGAGATAAGCTCTTAACCTCTCAGGAAAACCTTTCCCCTAACCCTCTAGAGCCCCCAAACAAACATAGATGGACTTTTCAGTTCCCTCAAATCAGATCTACCTTCACTTTTGCATTATTTGTTAAGATGAATAGGGCTGCCTGGAGGTGCTGCGGCAGTGGTGAGGCAACGCATTTGTCAAGCAGCAGATCTTGAGCTCCAAGCCTACCTGGATGGACGAGAACAATTGTAGCTGTTGCTTAACATATCTATTATGGTAGTGCCTAAATGGCTTGGACAGCCTGGGACTCTACCAAGGTCACTGTTGCACAGACTAAAGCACAAATAATAGTCCAACTGATATACAATCTGTAACACTAAGCTAAATCAGAGGGATAAGAAATTATGACTTATGAGGTAGCATTAAACTGTGTGGTATCCAGCTGAGTGACTCTTATCATGAAACCTTGGCCCTGCTAAATACACTGGGGGAGTAAAAGCTGCACCCATGAAGTCTGGATAATATCTTTCCACTTAATGAGTCTGCCATCCAAACTAACTATATAAGGTCATCTAACATCACCAGCATTAATGATGAAATCTGCCATAACAGCTGCAATTCCTCAGTCATCATATAAATGCACAGCAAACTTTGTGTTGTGAGTCTACTGAGCTTAGCACAGTAGGGTGCTGCTGCATACAGGGACAGCTGACAACAGTATTATTGGCAATTAGTTATTCTGTAGTGGCTGAAATAATTTCCTTATCTTATGTAAGATCATAACCACGTTACTCTTGGAAGGGTGGAAGCAGGAGATAACACAGACATTGTTTTAGGACATGCAATTTTAAATTATAGATGAAATACCCTGCTTGATTCAGCTGACATTCAGCCAAAATCCATGAGCTCACATTCTTCCATAATAACTATAGTTACCACTGCTAGAACATAATTCAAATCATTCAGTATGCAGCCCTAATAATAAACCTATATGACTAGGGGCTGCTTCTTCAACATTATTTCCACCTAATTTATAATCAAGATGTTCAATTAATAATTTCGGCATTTTACGCAGTGTTAAGTCAGCTGAAAAGCATGTGATTTTTTCCATTTTTCATTTTTCAGAATGCTGAGGAATGCATAATAACCTAACAGAACAAGAGTGCCAGGAAAGCAACAATTATTAACAGACTAATGGGAAAAATAAAAGGTTCAAAAAGAAAAGCTGGAAAGATGATTGAGTTTCATAGAAAATGTAAATGCACTAAACAGTTCCAGAATAAAAGCAGCAAAGTCTACAATGCACTTCCATGGATATTACAGCCTCCTTGTGAATGACAGGTGAGATTAGAATTTTCTTGGTGGGTAGTGCACACACACTGCTCCCACATTCACCTACTTTGTGCCTGTGTGACTGCACCCAAGTTGTTATAGGGGATCCTGAGCCATGAGGGATAATCTGGTTAGGGCAAACCACTTCTGCTTTTCTGGGAGTGGTGTATCCTTTAGGGTGCTGTGCATTTACTTACCAAACAAGTGTTGTGCTGATTCGGATATGACCCAGTTAGATTGGGCTGTCTTCTAGTTTGTCTCCTTGGTGGCATCGTGAACGGGCTATGAAGGCACTGATGACAGGAGGAAAGAGAAATATTGGAATCTATGTCTTGTATCATACACAGTTGTCATTTACATAACTGCTTGGAGCTCTCCTGACCTTTGAAGGGACAAACCCCCAGAACACACTGGTGGCTTTACTCAGAATAACCAGATTCAAGTCCCCAAATCCATAATCCCTGGCACTCAGTGTTATCTTTGACAGGAAGGCCAAAGACTGAAAGGATACCAAACTAACCGCAAAACACGTATATGTTCTTTTGCTAAGCAAAAAGAAGACACATTGTCATGAAGAATAGCAGCTACTCAGCTACTGTTGTCTGTGCTATGGAACATTAGAATACACTTCTGAACTTTTCTGTCATAATTAAATAAATTTAGTATATAATGCAAGAAAAGAGATTGGGAAATACACTAGTCACACATTTACATGAGGACTAGATTTCTTAAATGCTCCTACTCAGTTGTCTGAGAGTCTTGTTCAGTTTGCAGTGGCTGGGAGGTGAAAAAAATAAGATCTAGTCTGCAGAGTCTGAGAACATAATTCAGTATCTTTGTTCACCTGTATGGCTTTGTTTCATTACTGGCAATTTAATTAGAAAACATTCAATTTGCGTTTAAGAATTTGTACTTGGGGCTTTTCTATTTCCTTAACTTAGCAGGATTTCACCATTCAAGATTATCAGTGCAGGACATTTTCTTAGTATTCTCTTTCCTTTTTTGATTATAAAATGTCTCCCCAAACTGCTTCTTTTAAAACTGAATGCCTATCCATTGCAAAAAAAAAAACTCTCCAAAACTCATAAAATATAAATTCTGCTTCACTCTTTTGTTTTCCATAGTGTGCTAGATTATATATACAATTGATGGTACTGAATTATGTAGGAATATTAAGCCTAGAATTAGGATCCCTTATATTATTTTTTGTATTAGTCACCTGCTCCTTCTGTGACTTCATTAAGTCAATTAAATGGCCATTGAGGGCTTCTAAAAGTGTGTAAATAACATTTTAATATCTCTGAAAGAGTAGTAAAAGCGAAATAAATTAATAGTGAGGACACTGGTGGAACTCCCACAGATACAAGCCTTTGTTGATTTGCATTGCATATTCAAATATATTACATATCTATTTGACATTCATATTTTATAAATTCCTCAAAGACTTCTCTATGAAATACTTTCCTAGCTTTACATGTGTTTCCTTTCTTGTTTCCTGTCAGGTAAGGTAAAGGCCTACTAATTCCTGACATAAAATATTTCTTTTAGTAATGATATAACACAAAATGTTATCTTTTTTCTCTATATTTCCAAGTTTCTGTGTGCAACACATCTAATTTTGTGACATAAATTCAGGGCAGTTTGCCACTGAAGGTGGGCATTGTTGTCTACATTGGAGATTTCACTTATATTCTTCATATAAACCAAGTAATCTGGAGAGGAAAAATTTTTTTGATATTTTATGTATTGAAACACAGTCTGGACAACCAGAGATATATTCTAACTGTGCTTGTGATAGGACAGTCTTGGAGGCCCACAGCTTTGAGGCTACTCCAGGAGTTGATAATTCCCTTCCCACTGAGAAGCCACAACCAACAAGTGAGGAGCCAGGATTAGAGGGGCATGTTAGTGTCATCCTGAAAAGACAGCAAATGCAAATTCTGCAGCCTAATTGGGATAGAGGGAGTGAAAGTCAGCTCATTAAGATGGATATGTTAAGAGCAGAGAATAGCAGCAAGAAGATCCAGATTTAATTTCTATATCTTAACACTTCATAACAGGAACTTCAGGGCAGTAAACAAGAGGCCCTGCCTGAGACCTACCCAGTTTTACTGACTGGTGGATGCTTTCACTCATTTACCAACTTGATCAGTCTTCAAAGACTGACACTGACATCAAACACTGATTACACAAAGCATTTATATATAGGCTTCACACTGCAGTAGAAGACATCATCTCATAGGTGAGAAGACAAGAACTTCAGCTACCTCACCATGTTCCTTCACCACACTCTCCCCCAGCGCACAGGCCCCTGCCTTCTCTTTCTGATAAATGAGCAGTCTAACAACACCTATGCATTGGATGACACATTGTATCCTTGTATTTTTGGGGGTTTTTTTTAGTTGCTATTTTGGAGTTTTTTTTGATTGCTATCAAAAATGGTTTGCTCTAATGAATAGCTTCTGGCCACTCCAAGAAGTCAACCAGATTAGTAATTTTGCTAAGAAGCAAAGACATCCAATCAGATTTTACTCATGTAAAAGGATTTTGGCTTTCTGAATATTATTGTGGCATTTGGGTCACAATAAATCTAACTATGTTTCTGGGACTTCATACTTCATTAATTATGTCTGGCTTTGGCAAGTGACTTACTCCCCAAATTTGAGGACAACATATTTTCTTGAAAATAGAAAAAAAATTTGTGCCTTTCCTTTCCTTTCCTTTCCTTTCCTTTCCTTTCCTTTCCTTTCCTTTCCTTT